>CAUDMG010000248.1:0-39199 GCA_958450375.1 Homarus gammarus
CACCTCTTAACTTAAACTTAAGACACTACTCTGGGGAATAATAGTTATACATGATATAGAAATTATTAGAAACTCAGGCAACAATAAATTTGGAGTATTAAGAAATGTTGCTTGCACAATGAACAGGCCTTAAGGGCTCTCACAAAATACTATCAGTCACTGAGGAAATGGTATAATAGAAATTACTCAATGAAGCCTTAGGCTTTCAGCAAATACTACAGTCACGGGAATGTAAAACTAGAAATTCTACAATGAATAGGCCTTAAGGGCACTCAACAAAATTATAGCACCCCAACAGATGCACACTTCCTAACCTAACCTAACCACTACTCTGGGGAACAAGGTTATACCTGAGATCAGAATTATGAAGAACAATTAGAGGCATTAAAAGAATCAAATCACAGTATCACTCTGGTTCCACTTGATGGCACAAACATTCAAAACAATATTATCAAAATTATCTAGAAACTCTTAAACTACACACGTCAAGATAATATCAGTCTGAGGAATGGTGTTAACTACACCCGTAATAAGGGAGGGAAAATGTTCCTCTAGGTATCTCCTAGAGACCTAGACTCACGGTCTCAGTGTGTGACCATTAGTTTACTCAGATAGCCTCAGTGTACTCCCAGTGCGTCCAATAAGCGGAAGGGAGTGAGCCAATCAGACCTTGTACAGTTGAGAGAAGCTTTAGCTTCCCGTTAGCAAGAGGGTTTCACTAGCAGCTCGGGACATGTGGTGATGTGCACCAGAGTGGTAAGAACTGATCACCCACTGCTGATGCTGGTCCCGTGTCGTTTTAGTTGTCTTTAGTTGTCGGGAGCACTCGTTCACTCAAGAGATCCTTTGCTACCCCGCTAAACAGTGACAGGCCTACTTTGATCGGTCCAATGGCGACAATCGCCACCCTCAATCATCAACGGCAGTCTCAAACGGCAGTCAATCTCTCGCAGTCAACTCCGGTCAACTCCAGTCAAGTGGGTTCTGACGGAAACCCTGAAATGAACTCACTGTTAGCTCTAGTTTACTTTCTCACTGCCCTATCTAACCCTGTCTGAGATCGAATGAGACTTACTTGTTATACTGCCATCGCGCAGCACAGGTGACTAGGCCACGTGACTATTTCTGTGACAGACGCGCAGGGACATCTTGTCTCTGTGAATGCTCCCCGCGACTGAGAGAGAGGCCGCGTCGCGTCTCTTCTCAAGGCGTTAGCTTAGGTCTACGTGACATATTTTCCGCCTAACTAATAACTCCTTGGGACACCCGTAACATTATTCAGACTGCTAAACGATCTATAATAATTTCAAATTCAATAATAGTCCCTTACTTCATGAATCGCATCATTATTAATTCGGTAAATCACATTTAATATCATATAGGCCTAGTTCCACCATCTCTCGCTATGAGCAGGAAGCGCTCTCGCCCCTCCCATGACCTTGAACGCTCAGTGTTGCCAATGGCGGGGCATTCGAAATTACTCCGAAATTTCTGAATATTACAATCGACCCCCCTAAAAAAAGACAGCACTGTCCTCATATGCTGAGAAAAACATACATACGACCCCCCTAAAAATTTGTTCTAAGAAACTGCATCTTACCCCTTTTGCTAAACGCAGCATTCCCGTCTTCTCTTCTCTCCTTTTCTCTCCCGCTAACACTCGACCCCCCCTAAAGAAAACAGCACTGCCCTCATGTGCTGAGAGAACATACATACGACCCCCCTAAAATTTTGTTCTAAGAAACTGCATCTTACCCCTTTTGCTAAACGCAGCATTCCCGTCTTCTCTTCTCTCCTTTTCTCTCCCGCTAACACTCGACCCCCCTAAAAGAAAAACAGCACTGCCCTCATGTGCTGAGAGAACAACTTAGAACCCACCTTCAACTCTGTACTATTCCACTCGCAGCTAGCAACTCCATTTCTTCCCCATTTCTTCCTAGCCCAACTCATAACCAACCAGAACATCACGCTCCCCTTTTGCCTGGCCCTTAACTAGAGAACCAATGTCAAAATTAATACCAGCCCAAAACAAACATGCTCTCCTTTGGCCTGGCCCTTGAACTAAGAGGAACCAGTGTCAAAACAATACACAGTCCAAAACAAACATGCTCTCCTTTTGCCTGGCCCTTGAACTAAGAGGAACCAGTGTCAAAACAATACTCAGTCCCAAACAAACATGCTCTCCTTTTGCCTGGCCCTTGAGCTAAGAGGAACCAGTGTCAAAACAATACTCAGTCCCAAACAAACATGCTCTCCTTTTGCCTGGCCCTTGAGCTAAGAGGAACCAGTGTCAAAACAATACTCAGTCCCAAACAAACATGCTCTCCTTTTGCCTGGCCCTTGAGCTAAGAGGAACCAGTGTCAAAACAATACTCAGTCCAAAACAAACATGCTCTCCTTTTGCCTGGCCCTTGAGCTAAGAGGAACCAGTGTCAAAAAAATACTCAGTCCACGTCTCCGAACCTCATGCCGGCAGACCAACCCTCTGACAATGTACCAGTCCATATTAGTGAGGCCCTGGACATTACAACCGCAACTCAATCCCGCTCATGACAGCAACCACTACTCAATGCACATCTCTGACCTAACCATCTCTCCCATCCCCTTTGCCCTACTCACGACTCCTCCAACTCACCCTCGACAACCTGCCTTTTCTCATTACCATGCACCCTAAACTGTAATCGGTCGGCTTCGTCTTGTCTCTCAGCTGGAGGGCTCGATCAACCTCTCTGAACTACTTACATACCCCTATATTTCCCACTTGGACCTCACACTTCCTTGACTGCTGAACGTGTGCCTGACATTCACCCCTTGTTTCCTCCCTGAACCGTTGAATGTGTGCCTGAGACTCCCACTTGAACCTGTTTACCTGTGCTTGATAATCCCTCTTTAGGTCTCGGAACTCCTCTCTCAGCTGTACCAAGGTCCCGCGGTCGTCTCTCTTCCTCCTCATACACATCTCTACTGTCAAGCCTAACCAACTCAGTCCGGGCACAAGGATGAGCATCAGTGCGAGTTCAATCCCTACCATTACTAACCAACACATGATGGCGTTCATTATCCCAACCACAGTACAATCAGCCACGACATTAAAAACTACGCTCTGCTACCATTTTGTAACCGGTCGGAATTTACTGGACTTTAATTTCTCACTTGACTTGGGGTTTATTTAAAATTAATAGATGGTAATGGCAGTGGAAGCGCCCCTTTGAGAAAAATCCCGAACCAGCACAAGAACACTTAAATCTACTAAACAAAATAAATTGTCCGTGACCCGTGGAAGGATAGCGTCTGTGACTGGGATGAATGAGACACACTGTTAAATTTAGACACTTATATTCCCTCCAACACTACAAACACAATCAAATAATGGTACACCAATATGCGCACCTCTTAACTTAAACTTAAAACACTACTCTGGGGAATAATAGTTATACATGATATAGAAATTATTAGAAACTCAGGCAACAATAAATTTGGAGTATTAAGAAATGTTGCTTGCACAATGAACAGGCCTTAAGGGCTCTCACAAAATAATATCAGTCACTGGGGAAATGGTAATAAAATATGAAATTAAATACTCTACAATGAATAGGCCTTAAGGGCTTTCAGAAAAATACTATCAGTCACTGAGGAAATGGTAATAAAACTTAAGAAAATAAATACTCTACAATGAATAGGCCTTAAGGGCACTCAACAAAATTATAGCACCCCAACAGATGCACACTTCCTAACCTAACCTAACCACTACTCTGGGGAACAAGGTTATACCTGAGATCAGAATTATGAAGAACAATTAGAGGCATTAAAAGAATCAAATCACAGTATCACTCTGGTTCCACTTGATGGCACAAACATTCAAAACAATATTATCAAAATTATCTAGAAACTATTAAACTACACACGTCAAGATAATATCAGTCTGAGGAATGGTGTTAACTACACCCGTAATAAGGGAGGGAAAATGTTCCTCTAGGTATCTCCTAGAGACCTAGACTCACGGTCTCAGTGTGTGACCATTAGTTTACTCAGATAGCCTCAGTGTACTCCCAGTGCGTCCAATAAGCAGAAGGGAGTGAGCCAATCAGACCTTGTACAGTTGAGAGAAGCTTTAGCTTCCCGTTTGCAAGAGGGTTTCACTAGCAGCTCGGGACATGTGGTGATGTGCACCGGAGTGGTAAGAACTGATCACCCACTGCTGATGCTGGTCCCGTGTCGTTTTAGTTGTCTTTAGTTGTCGGGAGCACTCGTTCACTCAAGAGATCCTTTGCTACCCCGCTAAACAGTGACAGGCCTACTTTGATCGGTCCAATGGCGACAATCGCCACCCTCAATCATCAACGGCAGTCTCAAACGGCAGTCAATCTCTCGCAGTCAACTCCGGTCAACTCCAGTCAAGTAGGTTCTGACGGAAACCCTGAAATGAACTCACTGTTAGCTCTAGTTTACTTTATCACTGCCCTATCTAACCCTGTCTGAGATCGAATGAGACTTACTTGTTATACTGCCATCGCGCAGCACAGGTGACTAGGCCACGTGACTATTTCTGTGACAGACGCGCAGGGACATCTTGTCTCTGTGAATGCTCCCCGCGACTGAGAGAGAGGCCGCGTCGCGTCTCTTCTCAAGGCGTTAGCTTAGGTCTACGTGACATATTTTCCGCCTAACTAATAACTCCTTGGGACACCCGTAACATTATTCAGACTGCTAAACGATCTATAATAATTTCAAATTCAATAATAGTCCCTTACTTCATGAATCGCATCATTATTAATTCGGTAAATCACATTTAATATCATATAGGCCTAGTTCCACCATCTCTCGCTATGAGCAGGAAGCGCTCTCGCCCCTCCCATGACCTTGAACGCTCAGTGTTGCCAATGGCGGGGCATTCGAAATTACTCCGAAATTTCTGAATATTACAATCGACCCCCCTAAAAAAAGACAGCACTGTCCTCATGTGCTGAGAGAACATACATACGACCCCCCTAGAAATTTGTTCTAAGAAACTGCATCTTACCCCTTTTGCTAAACGCAGCATTCCCGTCTTCTCTTCTCTCCTTTTCTCTCCCGCTAATATATATATATATATATATATATATATATATATATATATATATATATATATATATATATATATATATATATATATATATATATATATATATACACACACGTGCGTACTATTGTGTAAAATGCATTTTACTTAAGTTTGTTACTGAAAATATAACTTTTATATACTATGTTCGTACAACATTCATCCAGCGAATCTTAAAATCTTATATGTTGCCAAAATGATATTAAGAAAAATGATAGTTTTCAGTATTCCTTTTTCCTTCGACGTGTTCTGGATGGCTCTCATATATTCCAGGGAATTGGAGCACACTATCACCTCCGACGAACCATGAGTCGGCACACGAAGTCGACAGCAAAATTTCTCTCCAACAAACACTGAATGAAACTACATCGACAGCTATATATATATCCATGGAAGTTGTATATATATTATTTAAATCGACAGTTTATAAATGTACCTGTATAGTCATTTACCTGTTTCACTTTGCATTTATTAGCCCATTAATTATTAAAGAATATTCGTTCAAGACTTTTTGATTAACAAATCCCTCAATTATGGATGGTTCGTTACCCGACTTTACCATAATATACAGCACATACTAATCTTATATCCCCATGTACTTCATTCAATATGTTTAATATAAAGCCAAAAATACAGCAATTTATTAACCATGCCATAATATGCAGCTTTACGAATACAGAAACGAGTAAGATTTAAGAGTAAAGGCAGCATGTTCTCTGGCCTGTGAGTGACCCTCGTGAAATAATGTTAAGAGTCGGGACATGAAGGCTCTACGGGTCTAATGCATCCAGCAGTATCGACTTAGGGAATCTCTCTTATCCGGTCACAGAGGACAAGGATTGGGTAGATTCTATGCCTCGAAAGCTTGGACACCTACCTAGCAAAGCTCAGTGTAAGGGCGGAAACGATCCTCCGGCTGGTTACCGCTGCTTACTCGCTCGTTTGCTGGTGCAGACGACACTTGGGGTGGTTGGACGGAGGTGAGAACGGCAGCGACTATCTCCGCCACCGGCAGATTCAACCCAGCCGCCATACCGTCAGTATCTAGCTACCCTGCTGGCCGTCAAATTCTGGCTGTGATCTCATCATAGGTCCTGGACTCGTGGGCTGTGTTCCCAGACCTTCACCTATCAACTGCCAACTCTCTGGTCATCTACCACTACCGCATACCACGACCATCAGTTCATCACATTCCGTCGGTGCCCCGGTGTTCTGCCTTTTCAAGACGTCGCTGAGTGTGGTGTTGAAGTGGACGTTTCGTTACCCTGAGTGTGCATCACCGTGTTCCAGAACCTTCCCCCAGGGCCACTGCCGTAGGAAATATTTGTTCATGGTTTAATTCTATAATTGTTTGATTCTATTAATTGCTGACTCCCCTGTATTGTTCGATTCTATCAATTGTTGACTCCATTTAATTGTTTGAATCCATTAATTGCTGATTTCCATTATTTGTTTGATTCCTTTAAGTGTTTGCTTCCTTTAATTGTTTGACTCCCGTAATTATTTGATGTTTGTTGAGTGGTGTCAGAGTTGTGTTATATTTTTATAGTAAAGAGATGCCAATCTCTAACGGTAGTTTGTTATTCCTCTGAAAACCATGGTCCTTGACTTTCCTTTATTAAGATCCTGATTAGCCTGGTAAGGGATTTCTATCCCTAAGTCCCAGGCCTTTACACTCAGTCACTAGACCTCTTGATCATCAGTGGATAAAGGAACGCATTTTACTCCGAGTTATTAAATGTTTTATTGATGCTGAGGGGTTGAAGGAAACACCCAATCTTTTTTATGTGATCACTTGTACATGACGAAAAGGACACACACACACACACACCAACGACTACGTGGACAACAAAACACACACACACACACACACACACACACACATATAATAATATAATGGTTGCCCCTCATGATCGAGGAAGCCGGCCCTAGGGCCACCTAGGCGTGAATTTGTTTAAGGTGTAGAAGCTGTCGCCAACACAACAACCACACAGTAAATTAACGAACTGCGTGACCCAGTGTCAAGGAATAGTCCGAGAAGACCGGACAACTAGCCAACCGCGCTGGTTAACCATTAACCCGGAACACGATCCGCAAATCGAATATCATTCAGGTCGCTAATTACTGCTGGGTAGACAGAGGCAAATGGCGTAAAGAAACTTGTCCCTAGTTTCACCCTGCCCGGGGATCGAACCCGGGTCTGCTCGCTTGCGAGGCGAGCATTCTGACCATTACACACACACACACACACACACACGCACGTGTGTGTGTCTTTGTGTGTGTGTTTGTGAGTGTGTGCATGTGTGTGTGTGTGTGTGTGTGTGTGTATTTTTAATTTAAACATCAGAGCAACAAACAAGAAAAAGATAGCTAAGTTATTCTACTGGCACTTTCCTGTTCATAGTTTCTCTCTAATGTATTACTGTGGAGTGCAGCCTCACTCCAGGGACCACTGTTAGGAGAAACCTTAATTATAATGTTTATTTTTGTTCCCAGTAAGGTGCTTAACATTTACGCCAGCATTTGTAATGAACATCCAGTCCATTAAACTCTCTGATATTTTTCGAGTTTGCCTGGGATAATCTTGTTTTTTTTTTCAAACAAGATAATAGAAATTACATAGGATCGTGTGTACACTCACTAAAAGATTATTTTGCACCCTTACGGGGTTATACAATATGACACACAGGACCAAGAAATCTGATAATGCTCATCGCGGCTTCTGTCGCAGTTATCGTTGTGGATGGTTTCAGAGCCAAGGGTGCAGAATATTTATTTTAGTGAGTGTACATTAATGAATAACACATCAGAACTATCACATTACTGTTGTCAATAAATTGAATCACTGTGATGAACGAGAAATCAGCACAAGCCACGAGGAAATGGTGAAACATGTAGGTTAAAGTTATGTATTTTGCCGTTGAATCACAAAATGCTACTGGTGTGGTCACTCTCGTAACCATGGGGCAGTCTACATAGGTGTCAGATCATACCGATGGTGCCAAATGTGCGTCTTGCGTCTATAGCATTCATAAGCAAACAAAATTATTTTATTGTATTTTTTAGTTCATATGCAAATTTGCATATGAAACCCTAACGCGATAATTTAGATCACAGGCAAATTTGCAAGAGTGTTGAGAAGTTGTAGAGCTTCAGGAACCCAAAGATGATTTCAGAGGAATTGGAGTCTCCTGCAAGTGTGATTGTTCCCACCCCCCCCTCGCTCTTTCTCTCTCTCCATGACCTTTCTCCTGTCAGTCGTGTGATGATCTAAAGTGAAAGACGTTTGCATTGACGAAGAGGAGTCCTGTTAGCACAAAATATTACGAATCCATGTCCGAATCCATGAATGTATGAGTGAAGAAGAAATTCATATGAATGAGAGAGAGAGAGAGAGAGAGAGAGTAGAATAGATGAATAGTAGTGAGATAATTTGCTTGTGGCGAGAAAGTTGTTGGTCCAGAAGGCTGTGTTGGTTCTCAGAGCAGTCAACCTATACACGGGATACGGTGTTTTAGGGAATACTCAAGTCCTTACTAAAGGTAATATATTGTAGAGATTGTTTGTATAGAGGAAATTGTTATGCTTCAGAAAATACAAAAGTTGTGTTCATGAGCATTAAAAGACATTTCAAAATTACTAAAAAAATATAAAGAAAAAATGGAAAGTATTATTACAGACAGAATATAATACTCTCGTAGGAGGGACGTATGTTAAGAAGTTCCCAGGAGAAGCAGAAGGATGATAAGGTGCGAAGGTCGTCTCATGTTATATGGATAAAGGCTTTCAAGGCAGCGTCCCAAAAGTACTCCTCGGGTACAGGGTGGTCTTACGGTTGTGTAAAGGAAGAAAAAAAGTATTTAAAAACTTCAGGTAAGTACTTTAGAAGAGTTTTACGCTCTTTGTTTAAACTCTAAAGAAGTTTAGGAGCTAAGGAGGTGGTGTACTGGCACTGTAGAGACACCAACTGCACTGGCACTGTACTGGACAATGACGTCCTTCTATATCACCATCAATAATGCAATTACTCTCATTCATCATATTGCACCACTCTTCAGACGATACCTCAAGAACTAGGGGGTGGTAATTACATCCCTGGTGACGCTAAAACCTAGTGGGAGGAGGGAGGCTGTGTGAGAGAGGGGGGGATAGAAAGGGAGAATGGAAGGGAGGGGGATAGGAGAAGGAGTGGGAGGGAACGGGAGAGAGGGGGATAGAAAGGGAGAATGGGAGGGAGGGGGATATGACAGAAAGAATGAGAGAGAGGGGAAATAGGAAGAAGTGGGAATAGAAGAGAGAAAGGAGGTGAGGAAGGATGGAGGGGGTGAGAAAGCACGTGAAGCAGTTTACACATGTCATTATTAAACACCTTTACCTGTCGCACTGGGATTCGAAAATTGACACCCCCCCCCCCCCCCGGACTGAAGTTAGGATACACCGGGCCATCATAAACAGTACAGAGCCAAGTCTATGTTGTATTTAAAAGGGTTAATCATTAATCTGTTTTCTTATTTCTACGTAATATTAGTTGGCATTATCCGTCTGAGGTCATGGGTCTTAGTCATGGTTTGTGCTGGTGGTGGAGAAAGTGGTTGTGGTAGTGGTGGTTATGGCGTGGTGATAATGGTGTTGGTAATGGATGTGGTAAACATAAGAACATAAGAACATAAGAATGGAGGAAACTGCAGCGGGCCTATTGGCCCATACTGGGCAGTCCCGTTTACACCCAACCCCTATTGCTCATTTGAGCATCCAACCTATGTTTGAAGCAATTCAGCGTATTCGAGTTAATGATGATATTTGGTAACTTGTTCCATTCATCCACTACTCTGTTTCCAAACCAGTGTTTACCTATTTCACGCCTAAATCTAAATTTGTCCAATTTAAAACCATTGTTACGAGTTCGCTCCTGGTTGGATAATTTGAGTACCTTTGTAATGTCCCCTTTGTTTAGCCCTGCCTTCCACTTATACACCTCTATCAGGTCGCCCCTCGCTCTATGTCTCTCAAGGGAGTGCAAATTAAGATGCCTTAACCTGTCTCTATACTCAAGGTTCCTAATGCCCGGGATTAGTCTTGTCATTCTCCTCTGAATTCTTTCCAAGGATTCTATATCCATTCTGTAATACGGTGACCAGAACTGGACTGCGTAATCCAGGTGTGGTCTCACAAGAGCAAGATACAGTTTTAGGATGACCTCGCTAGTCTTGTAACTAACACTCCTTTGTATGAACCCAAGTACTTTATTAGCCTTGTTACGAGCAAAAACACATTGTTTACTTGGCTTAAGGTTCCTACTTATCATTACTCCTAAATCTCTCTCGCAGTCGGATTTCTCTATGGCATCGTTGTTCATCTGGTATCTGGTTTCCCTGTTTACATTTCCTATACTGAGTACTTTACATTTGTCGATGTTGAATTTCATCTGCCATTTTTCAGACCATTCGAAAAATTTGTTTAGATCCTCCTGTAGTTTTGCCGAGTCCTCGTCAGATTTGATAACACGTCCTATTTTAGTATCATCAGCAAATTTACTTATGTTGCTGTCTATGCCGATATCTATGTCGTTTATGTATATAATATACAATAATGGTCCAAGTACTGAGCCTTGGGGAACTCCACTTGTGACGTTGCTCCAATGGGACTTAGTGCCGTTAATGCTCACTCGCTGTTTCCTGTCCTGTAACCACGCCCTAATCCATTTAAGGATGTCACCTTTGATGCCATGAGCTTCTACCTTTCTAATTAGTCTTTCGTGGGGTACTCTGTCGAAGGCTTTGCTAAAGTCGAGATATACCACATCATAATTGTGCCCCTCGTCCACTGATTCGAAAACTGATGAAAAGAATGTTAATAGATTAGTTAGGCAAGAACGTCCGCTTGTGAAGCCATGCTGGGAATCATTGATCAATCTGTGCTTCTCCAGGTGATTTCGAATAGAGTTTGAAATGATTGCTTCCAGTAATTTTCCTACTATTGATGTTAGGCTGATTGGGCGGTAGTTAGAGGATAGTGATCTATCCCCCTTCTTGAAGAGCGGTACTACATTCGCTATCCTCCAGGATTCTGGTACTACACCTGTTTTTAAGGACATGTTAAACAACTTTGCTAAGGGCATACTAAGCTCTTCCTTACATTCCTTTAATACTCTGGCAAATATCTCATCGGGACCAGGTGACTTATTAGGCTTTAGTTTGTCTATTTGCTTACTAACATCGTTACTAGTCACTACTATCTCACTTAATTTGTTTTCTTCACTATCTCTGAATAGAGTCGGTGCCTCGGGTATCATGTTTAAATTTTCGGTGGTGAAAACTGTTGAAAAATATTTATTCAAATTATTGCTCATTTCTCCGTCGTTATCAGTGAGCTCGCCGGAGTCTGACCGTATTGGTCCAATCTTTTCTCGTGTTTTAGTTTGATACATTTGGTAGAATCCTTTGGGGTTTGTCTTTGCCTCCCTTGCTATCCTTACCTCATTATTCCTCTTTGCTTTCCTTATCTCGGTTTTAACCCTACTCGCCAATACCCTATAATAGTCCCGGAGGTGAATTTCGCCACGATTTATCCTTTTACCTATAGCCTTCCTTTGGCCAATGATGTTCTTTAAATAATTATTTATCCATTTAGGGTCATTGTTGTTTGATCTGAGTTTTTTGTATGGTATGTTCTGCCTTTGTGCATTAAGTAACTCACTATTTAAATTGCCGTGGAACTCGGCAATCTCAGATCTCGTTATCAGGTCGGTGTCATCTGTCAGGTTCACGGCCAAGCGCGACACCCCCTCTCTCAGCTGCCTCTTTAAACTGTCAAAGTTTGCCCTTCTGAAATCTGGTACTTTAGTGGAATTTTCCTTACGTCTGCCCTGAAAATCTAACTGGAATCGAATTTCTTTGTGATCGCTGTTTGCAAGTTCGTTCCCTACCTAGACATTGCTAATGAGGTTTTCTCTGTTTGACAAAACTAAATCCAATATATTATTACCCCGTGTGGGTTCGGTTATATGTTGACTTAGGAAACAGTCTTGGATCGTCTCGAGAAAATCCTCTGATTCTGAGTTACCCGTAAGGTCGGTCCAATCTATTTGGCCAAGGTTAAAGTCGCCTACTATACAGACTTTGTTGTGTATGGAAGCCCTGCGCATTTCATCCCAGATAAGTCGCTCATTGACGCTATCAAGATTGGGGGGTCTATATATTACTCCTGTGATTAATTTTTCCCGACCGTCGCTTAATTCTATCCAAATTGTTTCTGTATTCCTCTCAGTTTTTATTTCCTTATTTATTTCACACTTCAGATTATCCCTAACATAGATTGCTACTCCGCCTCCTCTCCTGGTCTGCCTATCGGTATGGAACAGTTTGTAACCCGCAATTTGGTATTCGACTGGTAATTCACGTGTGTCTAGGTTGATCCATGTTTCAGTGAATGCAATTATATCGATTTCTTCGGTACATACCAAGGCCCTAATATCATCCATTTTGTTTCTCATACTTCTACTGTTCGCGTAATATACATTTAAGTTAGTCGTGTTCTGAGTCCTCCCCTTACTGCGTTTAGTTTTAAACTCCCTGTCTAATTTAGTTATGTCATCATTCCTAACACTATTTCCCTGTAATCTTTCGCCTTGTTTACCCGCTCCCACTGCAGTCTCCTCCACCCCCGTGCCCCTATGTTCTCTTGGCAGTTTAAAGACTTCGATATCTTTTGAACTGCCCCCTCTAGAGCCCCAGCCAGGGTTGCTACTCCATCCCTAGACAGGTGCACCCCATCCCTAGCATAAAGGTCCCTTCTGCCATAGAAGTTGTCCCAGTTGTCAATGAATGGGACTGATATTGACTTGCAATATCTGTCAAGACGGTCGTTAACACCAACTGCCCTTGACAACCATTCACTGCCAATTCTCCTTCTAGGCAGGACACCGCATATGATAGGGATCCCTCCCTTAGTCCTAATACGATCTATGGCTGCCTTGAACTTATCGAGAAGCTCCTCGCTCCTACACCGGCCAATATCATTGCCTCCTGCACTGAGGCAGATAATGGGTTTGTTCCCATTACCAGACAAGATATTGTCCATCCTGTCAATTATATCCCCCACCCCAGCTCCTGGCAAACACACCCTCATCCTATTGTTGTTTTTACCACAAAAGGCCCTGTCCATGTACCTTACCTGTGAGTCACCAACAATTAAAGTTTTTATACCTTCCTTGTCATCCCTGCCCCTGACTGTACTAACGTCCAATTCGTCTATCAAGGGACTGAACGGGTTGGTACACTTAGCTGTTGTTGTCGTTGTTGTCGTATCCTTCGTGTGCTTCTTTACCACCAGCTTTGATTTCACACTACTCACAATTTTCCACTCGCTTGATTTTTCGTCAGCCACTGGCTTTACTCGTCCAGCCTCTCCTTTTAACATCGCCAGCTCTTCCCTTAATTTCAAGTTCTCCAACGTGGCCCTCTCAATTTCTAACTTGGCCTTCGCCAATTCTTCAGTGGACCACTCCAGTTTGGTCAACAAACTCTCATACCCAAGACCACACCTAGCTCTGGCCATATCTGATAATTATCCCTCCGGAGCTAACCCTGCCGTGACCTTTCCCCTAGTGAGGTCAGAACACAAAAGTGGTAGTGGTTGTGTGTGTCTATTGGTCCCTCCAATTGGTACACTAAATACGGGTTGCGTTAGATATTAGCAATTGTCAGGTTAAGTTGATTAGGTTAGATTAGTATACATAGGTTGATTTTGGTTAGATTAGGTTAGGTTGGTTTGATGAGATTAGGTTAAAGAAAGTAGGTTGATAAAGTGACATTGGTTTAGATAGGTTAATTAGGTAAGATGGGGTTAGTTAAGTTAGATTGATTAGGCGAGATTAAATTACATAGGTTGATGAGATGAGATGGTGTTAGTTAAATTAAGCTGATTAGGTAGGATTAGGCAGGATTTGGTAGGATTAAAGTAAAGAACTTCTCGAAACTAGGCAAGCACTGACGAAAAATCAACTTAACAGCAACGTTTTAAAAGCCTGCTAATCATTGTCATTCACTGCTCTTTTAATTCATGATATTGCATAAAATTTTATCTTGAGTAATTATGTATAGTAACACAAGCTAGTAAAGGTCATATAATAAATAAGTTATATTTATCGACGCGACGGATGAGAGAAGATATTACTAGACATATTACGAAATACAGCCGTGTGTTTAGCATTAGTTAACCCAAGAGAAAAAACCTATTGTATATTAGGCATTTGAAGAAGATGAACTATGCATGGATGGTATAGTTGAACATGACTGTATATTCAATTACTAATCAGTGAAAGGATGCAAGACTCAGTGAGACCTTTCACACCGAGATTGAGAAATGTGACTAGGCTTCGGTGACTCACTAGCTTGCAATAATAATGTATATTTGTCTAAGTGTTTTGTCTTCGTAACATATATTCACGTACAAAGGACGTGAATCTTGACCCTGGTTAAAGTTAGCCACGAAAACAACGAAGATATTAAATAAATCATGAAATTTACACAATTTGGCAATGAACCGTGCACGAGGCTCACCATGTTAACTTTAAATTCTAACTTATTTTCGTAATTTCTACTATAGTCGTTTCTTTTCATACCTGGCGGTGATAGACTAAGATGTCACGTCCCCCTTGCAGTTTACTGGCTTTCAGGAATGTTCCATTTATATTGATATATCGTAAATCAATCTACAAACAACTGTTACGCTGTTACGCTTCTCTTTTTACAAACTATTATATATATTAAGACAACTGACACTAAACATATAAAGCAACGGATAATAATGAGCACTTTATAAAGTAGAATCAAGTGTACACACCACATATTCACGCAAAAGTGTCGTTTAAGATGGACATTACGGGGAGTTAGTGGCGGCGGGAGAGCCCCTCCTGCCTCCTTATGTCAGGTACATCTTCCGCCAAGCGGACTACCTCCCCGTAACTGGGTTCTTAAGTCAATCACCGTCAAGTAAAAAAAAACCCGACTATAGTTATTGTATAGTGTATGAACCTACTTAAACACTTTACTTCTTAAAATACAATAACACGTATGAATATAAATAACAACAACAATATACCAAGTGGTTATATTAAAAATTTAAATCTATCACTGTGTTGAAGTATAACCGACCCAAAACCATAAGCGCCTCTGTCGGTGAGTTGAGGAAACATCGAGTTGTTATGCCTGAGAACGTTAAGTAGAAAAGACGGAATGTTTTGCCCCTATTCTTGAATATCTTACAATACAAGCTCGTTCTTCATCTAAGGACAACTATACTAATTCTGGACACTTGTAGGTAAGGTGTGATTACTTTGTGAACTGTGACTTAAAAGGCCTATGGTGAATTTAAAGGACTACGAGGGTTTTAAAGTGTTGCTCTGGCCAACTTATTCATTCAGTGATTTATGGCGATTTTACGGTGATTTTACGCAGTGACGGTCATTATACAGTGATGCAATAGTAAACTAGACAAAATACAATGATGTGACAATAACTTAGATAAACTATAGAGAGATAATAGTGAATTAGGATAAAATAACTCGTGTTGTAGTTACATGCCAACTACGGTGCCGATTGTTTTTAACTCGGATAAAATAGGAAAATAAAGACTTCGTGTTAGTGTAAAGTGAATTAATGAAAAATAACCAAAAACTTTGTTGAAAATTGACATTAGTCTTGGATAAGTGGCGTGAGAGGTGCTAATGGCATTTATACATATTGTATTTATGAAGACAAAATTATTAAGAATCTGGAAAATAATAGTGAGTTATAAGTGATTTTAAGTGAAAATTTATACATAAAGTGACATGCTGTGAAGTAGGCTGTGACTGCCACTACTTTACACCGCCACCACACTCCTCCCATCTTCAGCGGAACATCGTTAAGGTAGGTGTTAACCTTGATATTGATTGCATTTTGATGATCATCCATATTCAATGAAGTTAAGACCTTTGGACTAACACTAGGATCGTAAATATATAATGTACTCCATGATATATCACGTATACAACAGAAAAGGGACTCAAATCGCTAGAAAAAAATCTCAAAGATTTTGAACAGCTTATGGCTCTTAATCGCATTCGTTTCAACGGACATCTATTAAAGCATCTACGTCGGTGGGAATGGTATGTAAAGGGCAAATCAGTTTTGATCAGTTACGTGGAAGCAGTGGGTGTTACATTAGCTTAATTACTCAGCGGTCTGAAAATGAATGGTGTGTTGCTATTGGTTAGGACCGCTGGACAGCAATGCAATCATGATTCAAAGGTACAGGGTCGCATGCGGCCTCAGCTAGCTGATCATCTACAACACGGTCAAGTATGCATCATCCTCTGGATTTCATATGCAGATCCGGCACAGTAAAGATCGAGAACGCCTTCTTCCGCTGTATGTCGGTTTCAAGCTCCAGGGTTTTGCACGCCTGAAGCACCTGATCGAGACCTTTAACCACATCGGTCTCTCGGTCTTATGATCGTGTCCGTGAGACCAAGGTGGCAATTGCTCAAAGTGTGTGCGAGGAAAATGCTGAGGATGGGGTTGTTTTGCCTAGCAATATGCGGCGATGGCTATCCACAACCGCGGACGCAGATAGACCTGCAACTGGGGCATCACACTCAGTTTTCTTATTCATTTTCTCATTTGTACAGTGATTTTTTTAGACTTTTGTATAACTTTTTTTTATTTGTGTGTATTTTATATGTATGTATGTAATTTTAACCCACACATCATAACGGTATATTGTAGTCATTACAACAACCCTTGTTATGTACATTACTATATTGTATCGCGAACTTTTTATTATTACTATTGTTAAGATTTGGCAATGACACGTGTAGTTAGACCGTAATGTAAAGTGCTTGGTATCAAAATTTAATATCATTATAATTTACCACATTTTACAATCATTAATACATAATATTTGCAATGGAGAGACACACTACACATTCCGTGACTATACCTCAGCGAGATCAGCCATGATGGGTAGTATGGGAGCAGGTGAAGACAGTGAAGCTCTATTTTCCATCTTCAACCCCTCCTGAGAAGCTGTACCTCCTCGTCATTGTATCATCATACAGGGTCTGATGAGATATGTGATGTGTAAAACTATGCTTTTGTTTGGTATTGCATAAATATTGTGGATGTAAATATTTATTGTAATAAAATAAATATATTTCGTATAAAATTATTGTTCCGCATGTATGAAGGAATTTGCCGCTTCAGACACAGGCGACATTGTTATTGTTGTGGTGGCTGCCGTAAAATACGTATCTGGATAAGAAATTTTAGTAATCTGTACATGTAAGTTCGTTTTAGCTGTTTGGTATATATTGATTAATTTTTTAATATTCGTTGTAAGCAACAGTTATCAGAAATAGATATCGTAATTGTATGAGGCAAATTTATAGGATTAAAGTATTGTTTCCAGTTTATGTGGGCGGCTTGACATTTGTCACTTGTGGTCGTTGGCTGGACAAGGTGTACTGGGTTCGCGCTGATTTGGAAGGTTATAATGTGAGTTTGAGTGAACATTATTTTTTTTTTATTGAAGCAGTATTCATTAACAGTATAGCTTACATTAAATATTAAAAGGTTCCTGTTAGGTTCTGAATAATAAGTTCTATATACAGGAGAGAACACAAACACCTGTATAGTTTTGTAGGTTCGGTTTACTGGATAAGAGTATGTACACAAAGGGGAGCAGCACCCTCCCCGGCTAGGCTCCTTGGTCGACTGCTATAGACGACGTATGGCAAGTGATACATTAGCAGCTTCCATACGTCGCCAGGCACATTAATTAAGCATGTGGGATATGGTAATAACATTGCCACACGCTGCTAGCTAGGCTGAATAAATAATACATAAATGGAGCACATACATAATATACATGCATGATATATAATCCAGCATACATAATATACATACACCTCCCTCCCCCCTATACGCTCATAGCAAAGTCTTGAGCGGACCTTTTCTTTTGGATCCGTTCTGAGCGTCGAGGGACTTCATCACTGGGAAGGGTATGGGACTCAACACTGGTGGCGGGGCCAGCAGAAGGCATTGTTACGGGGTGGAGAAAACGGCGGTTCCTCCACCACACACGACCACTGGATAACCGCACCTGGTAGTCCCGTGACCTGCCGAGACCCATGACTACGCCTACTTTGTCCCAACGTAGGGAGGTCGGGTCCTGAACACGGACTTGGGTGCCGACACTCAACCTGGGGAGAGAACGGGCGTGGTCATTGTAGCGGGCGACGACGTCCTGAACACGTTCGGCGGCTCGGCGATCACAATCCTCTGTCTTGGCCTGCCACTCCTTGGGCAGGGGAGCGTCCGGTGTAGTTAGGTGTGTTGCGAAGTTCAAGAAGACCCCTGTCGAAGGCCTCGCAGTCAATGTTCCCAGAAGGGGCCACCTTAAGGATGAGGTGCTTCAGGGATTTGACAGCAGCCTCAGCGTGGCCGTTGGACTGCGGGTAATGGGGCGATGACAACACATGCCGGACTCCCCATCGGTCAAGGAACGCAGCAAAGTCCCGGCTTTTGAACTGAGGCCCTCCGTCGGTTCGCAGGCATACAGGAACGCCCACGTCACGGAAGTAGTGGCGGAACTTGCTGATGGTGGCGGCAGACGTCGTGTCATTACCGCACTTGATGACAACCGGCCAACCAGAGAGACGGTCGACGATAACGAGGAAGGACTTTCCTGACACACAGAAAAAGTCGGCCGACACAGACTCAAAGGGGCGGGTGGGGTTGTCGTCACTCATGAAGGGTTCCTGCTGCTGGCTGGGTTGTAATACTTGGCAGGGCTCACACGCACGGACAACATTGGAGATGTCGGAGTTGATGCCGGGCCAGAACACAGTCTGTCGTGCACGTCGTTTGGTGGCCTCAGCTCCACGGTGACTGTCGTGAAGGCGAGCCAAGGCGTGGGGACGTGATGCAGCAGGGACAACTACACGTGCTCCGTACAGAACAAGGTCTCCGTCGCAGTAGAGTTCATCGCGGAGTTTCCAATACGGGAGCAGGGTGTTGTGAAGATCGTAGCGGTTGCTAGGAAATCCATTCCTCACACACTCGACAAGTCGGACGTAGGAAGGGTCATCTCGGGCCGCTGTTCGAAGGTCCTCCATTGCCTTGTCGTCATCTGGTGACAGGTCCGAACGAAGGGATTGGACGGCATGGAGAGTGACCACAGTCCTGACGGAGAGAGCGAGGTCGGCGTCGAGCACATGATCTTCTGGAGTAGGGCGGCTGACAGGGGAGCGGGATAAGGCATCAGGGATGCAGAGCTCCTTGCCAGCACGCCACACTGCAGTGAAGATGTACGCCGAGAGCTTCTCTTTCAGACGCTGGAGGCGAGGGTTCTCAACGGCATCTAGCGTGTAGTGGTTGAGGATCGGGACAAGCGGGCGATGGTCGGTCACTAGGTGAAAGTGTTGCAGGCCTATGAGGTAAAACCTGCACTTGGACATCGCCCAAACCACAGCCAACAGCTCCAACTCAATAGTGGCGTAGCGCGTCTCAGTGTCAGAGAGGAAACGCGAGCCACACTGGACGAGCCGGAACTGCCCTCCACCATGATCCTGCAGTAGGGCGTATCCCACGCCATACAAGCGTGAGGCGTCTGTCTGCAGAACTGTCAGCAAGGCTGGGTCAAACGTGGCGAGGACAGGTGGACGAGACAGGGCCTGTTTCACTTGCTGGAAGGCCTTGTCGTGGTCGGGGGTCCACAGGAATGTCCTCTTGGGGCTCATCAGGGGGCGAAGTGGTTGAGCATCTGCGGAGATGTCCGACGAAAACTCTGCTAACTGGTTGACGAGACCTATGAAGGACCTCAAGTCGGTCAGGTTAGCAGGGGTGGGAAAATCCGTGATGGCGCGGACCTTTTCCGGGTCAGCTGCGATACCATTCCCTGAGAGGGTGTACCCACAAAAGTCAACTGAAGAGCTGGCCAGAACAAACTTGTCGGCATTTAGGGTAATGCCGTGCTTCCGGCACCTGTTGAGTACCTCGTAGATACGGCAGAGGTGATCCATATAATCCTCGTCGTACACGAGTATGTCGTCGACCACTTTCACGCAGTTTGCCAGACCTTGTAGAGCAATATCACCTCGAAGACAGAAAGCGTCTCCTGTAGCGGCGAATCCCATGGGGCCACGGCAATAACTGTAACGTCCATGCGGGGTGATGAAAGTTGTGAGTGGTCGGTCTTCTTCGGCAAGCTCTATCTGCCAGTATCCACACAGGGCGTCCATCGTCGTGAAGAAGCGCGCCTTCGGGTTCACACTGCGTATAGCTGCAAAGGGCGTGGGAGAAGGGTGCGCAGGACGAGACACCTGGCTGTTGAGCTTGGAAAGGTCAGTGGTGATCCGAACACCACCTTTAGGTTTTGCGACGACAACCATCGGGTGACACCATGGAGACGGGTCATCGCCGGTTGGTACAATAATTTCTTGGGCGACCATGGAGTCCAGCTCGTTTTTGACCGCCTCGCGGAAGGCCAGGGGAACCAGTCGAGGGGTGTAAATAGCGAATGGCTTCGCGTCGTCCCTCAGGTGGATCCTCATGGGGGGACCTGCCATCTTCTTGAGAGGCTTGGATTCCAGAGCGGACTTGGTCACCAGAACGTCGCTGAATTCCTTCAGGAAGTACTTCCGAGCATCCGAAGGAGAGGTGTCACTGGCAAGAGGCAGGGGTAGGGCGGCAGCAGGGTCGTTGCTGCTCCCTTTTTGCACCCTGTTGGCGTGTTTTACCTCAAGAATAGGTTTGGGGAAGTCCTGGGAGATGATGGCCAACTCCTGACAATGTCTGTAGGACAGCAAAGGAGTCTGGACGCCGTTATGCACATCAATCCAGGCTTGACACGACCTGTTGCCAAAGGTGACTTGTGCTTGGAGTGAACCCAGGGCTGGGGTCATCTGTGAACCATCTGCCATAAAGCGGAGATCCTTGGGGGGCGGTCCTAGATCACTTGGAGAGAGCCCCAAGCATTGCAAATGCTGGGGACCGATGACTGTAGCATCAGCGCCGGTGTCGGGCAACATCTGAAGACGGGATGACACACCGCCGTAGGTCACGATGACGCTGATGTACTGGGGGACTTTGGTCCTGGGACGCGGGGGGGAGCACACATTCCTAATGTGGCTCGAGCGTTTTCAGGAGTCGTCGTGCCTCTGATTGGAAGACTGTGGGCGGCCCTCTCTGGTGGAAGGGGGCTGAAGCTTCCGCCGACGCAGTCCCTTGGGTTTGTTGGAAGGGCAACACTTGTCATAGTGGCCCAGACGACCGCACACATTGCACTGGACGCGTTTGGCTGGGCACCGTACTGTGAGTGACCAGTGGCCCTTACGGTCACAACTGTTGCAGGTAGACTGAGCAGCTGGACACAACTGTGTTCCGTGCTGCTTACCACAGTTGTTGCAAAATGAACCGGGCGTGGACGTGGTGGGCGAAGGCGTAAGAACAGACTTCTTGTCCTTCTTGTACCGGGACACAGCGCGTACAGCTGTAGGGGGAGCACGGATGGCAGAGGTGGCACACCTGGCAGCCTCATAGTAGCGACATATCGTCGACACATCCTTAAGAGAAGAGGAAGAGTCGAGGGAGGTGAGGCGTTGGACAAGTTCCTCGTCCTTAACACCCATCAGGATCACCTGCTTCAACTGGGTCTCCTCGCACTGCTGGTGGTGGCCTAGACATATATCTACCTCTTCCGAGGCTCTCTTAAGACGTACGTAAAAGGCATCAAAAGACTCACCCTCCATCTGTCTGCAGCTAAACAATTCCCTCCTGCGCAGAGCTTCATTCTGCTGTCCTTTGATGTGCCGTTGTAGAACGTCCAGTACCTCCTCTACAGACAGCGAAGAGGTTGGGGGTACCTGCAACGTATGTTCCAAGACACGCTGAATTTCCAAGGACAGGCACATACGCAGCTGGATGAGTTGTTTAGGCTGTGACAAACTCTGGAGATCCACCATTGTAGAATAACACTGGTCAACAAAGTTTTTGTTGCATTGCTATAAACACTTGATTCTACCTAATTTGGGTGTGCTGATCTCATATCTGAAGTTAGTTTCTTTCTGTAAGCTCTAGTTTTTTTGCAATCAAGGTATTTTGAAATTTCAAAATTTCGTCTTCGTCTTATTGACCTCGTCGTCTATCTTGAAAAATATGTCATTAAACTGTCATTAAATTAGCTGGGTAATAAACAATAAAATATTACATATTCTAAATTTATTCAACAACACAATTTGAAACATGTTCCATCTAAAACAAAGGTTGAAATTTGTATAAAACTCATTGTTAGGTAAGAAATTTCTTACTATGAGGAGACAAAGCCCAATCACATTTTAGCCAGGTAGGAATTTGCGCTTGTAGCTCTTGCGTTTGTGAAATGTCTCAGGGCACTCTCGTTTAATGCTCCAGCAGTAGTCTGCCATCATATGTTTGTCCCATCTCCCTTGGTAGCGGTCTTCCATGGTCTTGAGATCCTGATGAAACCGCTCGCCTTGCTCGTCACTTACTGCCCCTAGGTTCTCAGGGAATCTATCAAGATGACTATATAGGAAATGGAGTTTGACACTCATATTGCATCCAAGGTCATGAAAGGCTGACAACATGGTTGCTACAAGGGTTTCATAGTTGTCAGCCTTTTTATTACCAAGAAAGTTTTCCATTACCGCCACAAATGAAAGCCATGCACCCCTTTCTTTGTCGTCCATCTTTCTGACAAAGTCTTGATCACGTACAAGTGCACGAATTTGTGGTCCATCAAACACACCTGCCTTTATCTTCTCAAATGACAAAGCAGGGTGAGCAGAGACTATGTGTTGGAAGCATTCACCATCAGTATTTAATGCTCTGACAAACTGTTTCATCAGGCCCAGCTTGATATGGAGAGGAGGAAATATGATCTTTTCTCGACTGACGATTGGATCATTGACAATGTTTGGCATACCAGCTTCCAGAGTCTCACGTAAGGGCCACTCCTTCAGGTTCCAATGCCTGTCTCTAGCTCGGCTGTCCCACATGCAAAGAAAGCAGGGATACTTTGTAAATCCTCTTTGTTGGCCAAGAAGGAAGTTCACCATTTTGAGGTCAACACAAATTGTCCAGTTGTGCTCATGGTATTTTAGCAGGTGAATCACAGTTTTAATGTCATTATACTCCTCTCGTAAGCACACAGAATGACCCACTGGAACAGCTGCATAGACATTACCATTATGTAGTAGCACACACTTCAGGCTACGCTTACAACTATCTAGAAATAATCGCCAGGTCATGGGAATTCCGAACGGTAAGCCCTTACGTTTTCCTTTTGTCCAGTCACGCAGCATTTCTTCGCAGTTATGACACACAGCATGTGGAGCCCATTTTTTGTCTTGGTCGCCAAGAGTAAGTCCAAAGTACGCTTTATAGCCGCGCCTCACAAACGATGTTATATTGCGCCTCTGACGAATAAGCGTGAAGTATCCACAAATATAACAGAAGGCATCAGGTTTGTTCACACATTGATTTGTCTTTGTAGCCATGACCAAATCTGAAAGAAAAAACAGACAAAATTATATCTCCCTATTGATACCATAATCGTGTAATTAATTAATTTGACCGCAAACGGCTAGAATGTAAAACCTCAAATTACATGAAAACTGGAGCATGCAGAACAAAACTGGTTTCAAATATGAAATCAGCAGATCAAAAATGGTAAGAAACAGTAAAGAAATCTCATGCAACTGGGAATTATAAAAAATTTGTTGTCCTGTGTAATCAGTCCACCGTCGCCGCCATTCACGAAAAGTCTGGAAATTCACATCAGGCTTCAAGATGGGCGGTGTTTGAGCTGCTGCTTTAGGTGGGGCTGGGGGGTGTGAAGGAAGCATGGATGAGGTATCTGAACCAGTCAGTACCGAGGCAGTGTTAGAGCCAGGGGCTTGGTTAACAGTGAGGCGAGATATCAAGGCTTCAAACCGTTCACTGTCTTCCAATCTCCGTTGGTTGTCTCGTTCTGCCTCTGCTTGCCTTCTGTGCTCATCCGCCAAACGTCTGTGGGCTTCATCCTCGCATTTCTCATCTCTCATAAACTTCAGTAAAGCAATTATCTCTGGAGACAACGCTGAGTATTGAGGTGAGGGACTGCGCGATGCTGTGGGGGCTGGAGCGTCGTGGCCGGCCTGGTCATCCATCTCTGCGGGGCTATCATCCGCCTGACTCATCCAGGCGCTGGGTCCACGGCTACGTAAGGCGTGAGACATAACTACTTCATCTGTGTACTATGTCTTAAATCAGTATTGACCGGTCAGCCCGTCGTATCAACAAGATTTCAGACAAAAAATTAATTAAATACACAGATAAGTAGGTTATATATATAAAATATATAAAAAGAAGCCGCGCGGTCAGCGAGTGTTAGTACATGCATGTGTGTGTGCGCGAGGGCGGTGAGAGCGGTCTCCTCGAGCTGTGAAGGGGTGTGGAGACGACGCTGTGAGGGGGTGGAGGGAGAGGCGCGGCGACTCCCAGTCAGTCCAGTTACCCTCAGGACGCGGTCAGAGAAGGGTGCGCTGAACTCTACTCCTTACAAATGCCGAGAACGTGCCGTATACCTTGGGAATCCTTTAGAACAAGGTCACACATGAATGGCACGAAACACACAATGCGCTAAACACTTCACAGAAAATCACTGTCACTGACACTGCTCAAAGTTGCGAAATTCTTCGAGGAGGGTAGCGGGCGGGAGTTGACACACAGCGGAGAGTCCAAAAGCCGGCTTCCCCACAAAGTTTGCGCTTTCACTCGTAATTATCCAGTAAGATCGGTTCACTGCGCCGTGTTAGGTTCTGAATAATAAGTTCTATATACAGGAGAGAACACAAACACCTGTATAGTTTTGTAGGTTCGGTTTACTGGATAAGAGTATGTACACAAAGGGGAGCAGCACCCTCCCCGGCTAGGCTCCTTGGTCGACTGCTATAGACGACGTATGGCAAGTGATACATTAGCAGCTTCCATACATCGCCAGGCACATTAATTAAGCATGTGGGATATGGTAATAACATTGCCACACGCTGCTAGCTAGGCTGAATAAATAATACATAAATGGAGCACATACATAATATACATACATGATATATAATCCAGCATACATAATATACATACAGTTCCTGTTAAATAATTATAGATCTAATGTATATTTTATGTTTGTGTTTGTATATTTATTTATTGGATGTTGACTCCGAGGTTGAAACCTACTTCAAATAAAGTGGTGTTACTGCAGCCCTGACACTCCAAGGTGCACCTCTGACACTCCCAAGTGCAACTCTGACACTCCTAGGCACACCTCTGACACTCCCAGGTACACCTCAGACACTCCCAGGTACACCGCTGACACTCCCAGGTACACCTCTGACACTCCCAAGTACACCTCTGACACTCCCAGGTACACCTCCGACACTCCCAGGTACACTTCTCACACTCCCAGGTACACCTCCGACACTCCCAGGTACACCTCTGACACTCCCAGGTACACCTCTGACACTCCCAGGTACACCTCTGACACCCCAAGGTACACTTTTGACACTCCCAGGTACACCTCTGACACTCCCAGGTACACCTCTGACACTCCCAGGTACACCTCTGACACTCCCAGGTACACCTCTGACACTCCCAAGTTCTCCACTGACATTCCCTGGTACACCTCTGACACTCCCAGGTACACGTCCGACAATCCCAGGTACTCCTGTGACACTCCCAGGTACACCTCCGACACTCCCAGGTACACCTCTGACACTCCCAGGTACACCTCCGATATTCCCAGGTACACCTCCGATATTCCCAGGTACACCTCTGATACTCCCAGGTACACCTTTGAGACTCCCAGGTACTCCACTGACACTCCCTGGTACACCTCTGACATTCCCAGTTACACCTCCGAGACTCCCAGTTACACCCCTGACACTCCCAGGTACACCTCTGACACTCCCAGGTACACCTCTGATACTCCCAGGTACACCTCTGACACTCCCAGGTACACCTCCGATACTCCCAGGTACACCTCTGATACTCCCAGGTATACCTTTGAGACTCCCAGGTACACCTCTGACACTCCCTGGTACACCTCCGATATTCCCAGGTACACTTCCGATATTCCCAGGTACACCTCCGATACTCCCAGGTACACCTTTGAGACTCCCAGGTACTTCACTGACACTCCCTGGTATACCTCTGACATTCCCAGGTACACCTTTGACACTCCCAGGTACACCTCCGATATTCCCAGGTACACCTCCGATATTCCCAGGTACACCTCCGATACTCCCAGGTACACCTATGAGACTCCCAGGTACTCCTCTGACACTCCCAGGTACACCTCCGATATTCCCAGGTACACCTCTGACACTCCCAGGTACACCTCTGACACTCCCAGGTACACCTCTGACACTCCTAGGTACTCCTCTGTCACTCCCTGATACACCTCTAACACTCCCAGGTACACCGCTGACACTCCCAGGTACACCGCCGACACTCCCAGGTACACCTCTGACACTCCGTGTTACACCTCAGACACTGCCAGGTACACCTCCGATACTCCCAGGTAAATATCTCACACTCCCAGTAACTCCTCAGACACTCCCAGTTACTCCACAGACTCACAAAGATACACATCTGACACTCAAATGTACTCAACCAACATTCCCAGGTGTTCCTCAAATATTCCCAAATACTCCATCGATACTCCAACGTGTACAATTCACACTCCATGGTACACAGCAGACACTCCTAGGTACATCTCTCTTAGAGCTCGGTACACCTCTCACAATCCTAGGTGCAGCTCTGACACTCCCAAGTACTCCTCTGACACTCCCAGATACACCGTTGACATTACTAGGTACACCTTTGACTTTCCCAGGTACTCCTCAGAAACTCTCAGTTACACCTCCAATTTTCCCAAGTACTACTTTGAGACTCCCAGGTACTCGACTGACATTCCTTGGTACACCTCTGACATTCCCGGTTACACCACCGACACTTTCAGTTACACTCCTGACACTCCCAAGTACACCTCTGACACTCCCTGGTACACCTCTGATACTCCCAGGTACACCTCTGACACTCCCAGGTACACCTCTGACACTCCCAGGTACACCTCCGATACTCCCAGGTACACCTCCGATACTCCCAGGTACACCTCTGACACTCCCAGGTACTCCTCTGACACTCCCTGGTTCACCTCTGACACTCCCAGGTACACCTCTGACACTCCCAGGTACACCTCCGATATTCCCAGGTACACCTCCGATATTCCCAGGTACACCTCTGACACTCCCAGGTACACCTCTGACACTCCCAGGTACACCTCTGACACTCCCAGGTACACCTCTGACACTCCCAGGTACTCCTCTGACACTCCCTGGTTCACCTCTGAGACTCCCAGGTACACCTCTGACACTCCCTGGAACACCTCCGATATTCCCAGGTACACCTCCGATACTCCCAGGTACACCTCCGATACTCCCAGGTACACCTTTGAGACTCCCAGGTACTTCACTGACACTCCCTGGTATACCTCTGACATTCCCAGGTACACCTCTGACACTCCCAGGTACACCTCTGATACTCCCAGGTACACCTCTGACACTCCCAGGTCCGCCTCCGACACTCCCAGGTAAACCTCCGATACTCCTAGGTACACCTCTGACACTCCCAGGTACACCTCTGACACTCCTAGGTATTCCTCTGACACTCCCTGGTACACCTCTGACACTCCCAGGTACACCTCTGACACTGCCAGGTACACCTCTGACAATCCCAGGTACTCCTGTGACACTCCCAGGTACACCTCCGACACTCCCAGGTACACCGCTGACACTCCTAGGTACACCTCCGATATTCCCAGGTACACCTCCGATATTCCCAGGTACACCTCTGATACTCCCAGGTACACCTTTGAGACTCCTAGGTACTCCACTGACACTCCCTGGTACACCTCTGATATTCCCAGTTACACCTCCGAGACTCCCAGTTACACTCCTGATATTCCCAGGTACACATCTGACACTCCCAGGTACACCTCTGATACTCCCAGGTACACCTCTGACACTCCCAGGTACACCTCCGATACTCCCAGGTACACCTCTGACACTCCCAGGTACTCCTCTGACACTCCCTGGTTCACCTCTGACACTCCCAGGTACACCTGACACTCCCTGGTACACCTCCGATATTCCCAGGTACACCTCCGATATTCCCAGGTACACCTCCGATACTCCCAGGTACACCTTTGAGACTCCCAGGTACACCTCTGACACTCCCAGGTACACCTCCGACACTCCCAGGTACAACTCCGACACTCCCAGGTAAACCTCCGATACTCCTAGGTACACCTCTGACATTCCCAGGTACACCTCTGTCACTCCTAGGTATTCCTCTAACACTCCCTGGTACACCTCTGAAACTCCCAGGTACACCTCAGACACTCCCTGTTACACCTCTAACACTCCCAGATACACCTATTTCACACCCTGGTTCTCCCCTGACACTCCCAGCTACACCTCAGACACTCCCAGGTACACCTCAGACACTCCCAGGTACACCTCTGACACTTCCAGGTACACCTCTGATACTCCCAGGTACACCTCTGACACTCCCAGGTACTCTTCTGACACTCCCAGGTACACCTCTGATACTCCCAGGTACACCTCTGACACTCCCAGGTACACCTCCGATACTCCCAGTTACACCTCTGACACTCCCAGGTACTCCTCTGACACTCCCTGGTTCACCTCTGAGACTCCCAGGTACACCTCTGACACTCCCTGGTACACCTCCGATATTCCCAGGTACACCTCCGATATTCCCAGGTACACCTCCGATACTCCCAGGTACACCTTTGAGACTCCCAGGTACTTCACTGACACTCCCTGGTATACCTCTGTCATTCCCAGGTACACCTCTGACACTCCCAGGTACACCTCTGATACTCCCAGGTACACCTCTGACACTCCCAGGTCCGCCTCCGACACTCCGAGGTACAACTCCGACACTCCCAGGTAAACCTCCGATACTCCTAGGTACTCCTCTGACACTCCCAGGTACACCTCTGTCACTCCTAGGTATTCCTCTGACACTCCCTGGTGCACCTCTGAAACTCCCAGGTACACCTCAGACACTCCCTGTTACACCTCTAACACTCCCAGGTACACCTATTTCACACCCTGGTTCTCCCCTGACACTCCCAGCTACACCTCAGACACTCCCAGGTACACCTCAGACACTCCCAGGTACACCTCTGACACTTCCAGGTACACCTCAGACACTCCTAGTTACACCTCTCACACTCCCAGGTACACCTCTGACACTCCCAGGTACTCCTCTGACGCTCCCTGGTTCACCTCTGACACTCCCAGGTACACCTTACACTCCCTGGTACACCTCCGATATTCCCAGGTACATCTCAGACACTCCCAGGTACACCTCTGACACTTCCAGGTACACCTCTGACACTCCCAGGTACACCTTTGATACTCCCAGGTACACCTCTGACACTCCCAGGTCCGCCTCCGACACTCCCAGGTACAACTCCGACACTCCCAGGTAAACCTCCGATACTCCTAGGTACACCTCTGACACTCCCAGGTACACCTCTGACACTCCTTGGTATTCCTCTGACACTCCCTGGTACACCTCTGACACTCCAAGGTACACCTCAGACACTCCCTGGTACACCTCTGACACTCCCAAGTACACCTCTTTCACTCCCTGGTTCTCCCCTGACACTCCCAGCTACACCACAAACACTCCCAGGTACACCTCAGACACTCCCAGGTACACCTATGACACTCCCAGGTACACCTCAGACACTCCTAGTTACACCTCTCACACTCGCAGGTACACCTCTCACACTCCCAGGTACTCCTGGGACACTCCCTGGTACTTCTATGACACTCCCAGGTACACCTCTGACACTCCCAGGTACACCTCAGACACTCCCAGGTACACCCCATATACTCGCAGGTACACCCCTGACACTCCCATGTACACCTCCAACACTCCCAGGTACACCTCTGACACTCCCAGGTACACCTCTGACACTCCCAGGTACACCTCTGACTCTCCCAGGTACACCTCTGACACTCCCAGGTACTCCACTGACATTCCCTGGTACACCTCTGACACTCCTAGGTACACGTCCGACACTCCCAGATACACCTCTGACACTCCCAGGTACATCTCTGACACTTCCAGGTACACCTCTGACACTCCCAGGTACATCTCTGACACTCCCAGGTACTCCACTGACACTCCCTTGTACACCTCTGACATTCCCAGTTACACCTCCCACACTCCCAGTTACACACCTGACACTCCCAGGTACACCTCTGACTCTTCCAGGTACACCTCTGATACTCCCAGGTACACCTCTGACACTCCCAGGTACACCTCCGATACTCCCAGGTACATCTCTGACACTCCCAGGTACTCCTCTGACACTCCCAGGTACACCTCTGACACTCCCAGGTACACCTCTGATACTCCCAGGTACACCTCTGACACTCCCAGGTACACCTCCGATACTCCCAGGTACACCTCTGACACTCCCAGGTACTCCTCTGACACTCCCTGGTTCACCTCTGAGACTCCCAGGTACACCTCTGACACTCCCTGGTACACCTCCGATATTCCCAGGTACACCTCCGATACTCCCAGGTACACCTTTGAGACTCCCAGGTACTTCACTGACACTCCCTGGTATACCTCTGACATTCCCAGGTACACCTCTGACACTCCCAGGTACACCTCTGACACTCCCAGGTACAACTCCGACACTCCCAGGTAAACCTCCGATACTCCTAGGTACACCTCTGACACTCCCAGGTACACCTCTGACACTCCTAGGTATTCCTCTGACACTCCCTGGTACACCTCTGACACTCCCAGGTACACCTCAGACACTCCCTGGTACACCTCTGACACTCCCAGGTACACCTCTTTCACTCCCTGGTTCTCCCCTGACACTCCCAGCTACACCTCAGACACTCCCAGGTACACCTCAGACACTCCCAGGTACACCTCTGACACTCCCAGGTACACCTCAGACACTCCTAGGTACACCTCTCACACTCGCAGGTACACCTCTCACACTCCCAGGTACTCCTGTGACACTCCCTGGTACTTCTCTGACACTCCCAGGTACACCTCAGACACTCCCAGGTACTCCTCAGACACTCCCAGGTACACCTTAGTCATTGCCAGGCACACCTCCGACAATCCCAGGTACACCGCTGACACTGCCAGGTACACCTCTGACACTCCATGTACACCTCCGACACTCCCAGGTACACCTCTGACACTCCCAGGTACACCGCTGACACTGCCAGGTACACCTCTGACACTCCATGTACACCTCCGACACTCCCAGGTACACTAATACTGATCATGTTAACGATGTAGGTGTAAGAAAATCCTCTTTTTAGTCAGTTGTTCATTACCATTTCAGCATTAACATTAATGTCTTAATAAAATGATAAACCAAAGTTACACAAACTGAAACAACAATAATTTATATTGCAACAAGTAATATTGACAACTAATATGTCCTTTAAAACTGATGTTAGGAGTAATATCACAATCAGTGTGGTGAGTAATGAGATGGTGTTTGTAATGATGGTGCTTCTCTGTGTGGTGAGTGTGATGATGGTGCTTCTCTGTGTGGTGAGTGTGATGATGGTGCTTCACTGTGCGGCGAGTGTGATGATGGTGCTTCACTGTGTGGCGAGTGTGATGATGGTGCTTCACTGTGTGGTGAGTGTGATGATGGTGCTTCTGTATGTGGTGAGTGTGATGATGGTGCTTCACTATGTGGTGAGTGTGATGATGGTGCTTCTGTATGTGGTGAGTGTGATGATGGTGCTTCTGTATGTGGTGAGTGTGATGATGGTGCTTCTGTATGTGGCAAGTGTGATGATGGTGCTTCTGTATGTGGTGAGTGTGATGATGGTGCTTCTGTATGTGGTGAGTGTGATGATGGTGCTTCTGTATGTGGTGAGTGTGATGATGGTGCTTCTCTATGTGGTGAGTGTGATGATGGTGCTTCTGTATGTGGTTAGTGTGATGATGGTGCTTCTCTGTGTGGCGAGTGTGATGATGGTGCTTCACTGTGTGGTGAGTGTGATGATGGTGCTTCAGTATGTGGTGAGTGTGATGATGGTGCTTCTGTATGTGGTGAGTGTGATGATGGTGCTTCTGTATGTGGCGAGTGTGATGATGGTGCTTCTGTATGTGGTGAGTGTGATGATGGTGCTTCTGTATGTGGTGAGTGTGATGATGGTGCTTCTGTATGTGGTGAGTGTGATGATGGTGCTTCTGTATGTGGTTAGTGTGATGATGGTGCTTCTGTATGTGGTGAGTGTGATGATGGTGCTTCTGTATGTGGTGAGTGTGATGATGGTGCTTCTGTATGTGGTGAGTGTGATGATGGTGCTTCTGTATGTGGTGAGTGTGATGATGGTGCTTCTGTATGTGGTGAGTGTGGTGATGGTGCTTCTGTATGTGGTGATCGTGATGATGGTGCTTCTGTATGTGGTGAGTGTGATAATGGTGCTTCTGTATGTGGTGAGTGTGATGATGGTGCTTCTGTATGTGGTGAGTGCGATGATGGTGCTTCTGTATGTGGTGAGTGTGATGATGGTGCTTCTGTATGTGGTGAGTGTGATGATGGTGCTTCTGTATGTGGTGAGTGTGATGATGGTGCTTCTGTATGTGGTGAGTGCGATGATGGTGCTTCTGTATGTGGTGAGTGTGATGATGGTGCTTCTGTATGTGGTGAGTGTGATGATGGTGCTTCTCTTTGATATATCTCATGTCTTATGGAGCCTATGTATCACATAGGCTTTTGTATAGAGACATTATTAACAACTAATTACAAGAATTTATTAACTTTATTAGACAATACTTTTAAAACAGTATAAAAAATGTTCATGTGTTTCTGCGTGAGTCACTTCATGAAACTCTCTAATTATTTCCTTGCTAGCCATAGCATAATGATGAACCACTGCTGTGTATCACATCATTACCTTGTCCCCCTGGCAAGTTATATTCAAGTGTTGTCAAAAAATTTAAACACGTCATGACAGGATATGTATACCTCACACCACCTTCTCTCCTATTCCCTTCCCCCTGTTCTTGTTTCTTAGCCACCCGTGTGTGTGTGTGTGTGTGTGTGTGTGCGCGTGTGTGTGTCCGCCAAATGGGGATAATGGGATAATCTTTTTTCATTGTTATGACAATGTAAATTAATTTGCATATGAAAAAAAAAGCTGTTTCATAATAAGACGTCGTTTACAATCATAATATATTCAAATTATATATACCTAAAGCAGGTTACGTTATATTTCGTTATATTTCGTTATATTTCGTTACATATCATTACGTTACGGACGTAACGTTATGTTACGTTTTGTATGAAGCTATTCATTTACACTGTACATGTATTATTACTAGTGAAAAATCATAAATATTATATTGGATTGTCGGCCATTAACTTGGTAAAACTTTTGTATTGACCAAAACATTATGCCGTAATGAGCCTTAAGACATTGGTGCTGATTATACAACATTCCGTTCTTACTGTAAGGACGCTGTTGTGCACAACCGACTTGGGTGTTCCCACGGGTGTAGAGGTGAACCAATAGGCTGCTGACACGCCGGACAACATTGATGGCCATGTAAAATTTTGACTACATAGGCCGAAATACTGTTGTCTGAACGTGCATCTGCTAGCATGGGCAGCCCGGAACCTTCCAGGAACCCCGCCGAGTGGGTCCCATAGGCCACCCTCCTTAGGTGCTGAGACAGCTGATGGTCTTCAGGACTCCGCCGAGAGGGCCAGAACAGCTACCCTACGCCCCCACGGAGTGATGCTAGCGAAGGTTCCGCTGGACCCCCGAGTAAGGTTGAGATTTTTCCTCTATTTCTCTCTAAGACTGAGAGAGGCAACACTGGCTAGTGACGCAAAGAGTATCTACTGTCATATATTGATATATTTATTACTTATTCTAACGTAGCTTCCACAACACACCGAGACTTTGGTGTTTGTTTCTGCAAGTGAAGGAGATATAGTGAGTCAACCTGAGACGTTAGCCAGCTGGTGCACGAGTTTGGATTTACGACCACAAGTAACCACAACTTATATGAAGTATACAGGTATACAGTCCTCAGTAACTTTGCCAGATTCTTCACTTTGTGGTATAAACAATACAGTATTAACATTATTTATCACTGCTTAGAGGTGTGATGCTTAATGTTTCATAGTTTAATATTTATAGACAGGCAGCCTAATGAGGTGATGACCTTCACGGCCAGCAGGAGTTGTACTGACAGCCCAACGATGTGTTCAGTGTATCAGAGAACTGTGTATGTTAACTAAAGCATGAGACTTGGCCTGCTGCTGTACTATGACAACATTATGTCGTGTGGGACATCACCAGAGTACTCCTGTGTTGGCCTAAGCAGACATATTCTAAAACTGCTGCTATATCCTTTTAGCACCGGCCAGTGGACATGTTTGTTGTCCATTAGACATAACATATAACTGATTTACTTCACGTTTGTGGGAGCAGTAAACGTAACATTATATTCAAAGTAAAGGGGAGGTATGACCTGAACGATTATGACGAGTATTCAAGGGTATATGATGCTCTGTGTGTTCGTGCGTGCGTTGACACTGAGCTGCCGACCAGTAAGGACCCCTGGTCTCACCTACCGCTCGACCTGAGTGGGCCAGTAATTATGGTTTCTGTACATATATTAATGCGAGACTCTTCCTATACGAGAGCCAGTCTTCTGTCCCGGCTGCTGAATAAATTAATAAACAACTTCCGATTCTTTGAGAAAATGCAGTATATTCAGACTGTACAGTGTACAGCCACAGGCAGGTTTGCCAGAATGGCCAAAGTCCCGTCAGGCGGAAGACAACTTGACCTAACACTATCAACTCGCTTCAGTCAACTCTGTTCTCTTCGACAGCTCTCGCCTGCACCTCTCCTCCTGGGTCTATATTCTCTCCCAGGGATGACCTACACCAGTTCAAAATCAATGTCAACAGACACCTGAAAAGTGTTGGATCCAATAGTGCGTTGTGTCTCTCTCTCCAGTAGTCAATCCCTGCTGGTCACCAACGGTTGGCTACCTGTAGTTTGGGTCGTTATATTTAAAACAAAGAAATGAAACGATATATTTTTCTCGTTCTGCTATATTGCTAGGTGTGTGTGTGTGTGTGTGTGTGTGTGTGTGTGTGTGTGTGTGTGAGTTGGTGTGTTCTTTTCTGTGGGTCAGTATAGTTTTGTAGTGTGTAAGGATGTTTCTGTATTAAGCATGATACTCTTTTCTTCTTAACAATATATTATAATCTCATTTAATTTTCCCCGTCACCCCACAAACTTTGGTGTTTGCTGTGCATATTGAAATAATTATTTCTAAGTAATTTATACTGTGTTAATAGAACTGTGTCTTCAGTTACAAGCAACCCACCAGCCTCTGTATAAAATTAAAATCCTGGGTTCAGGTTTGTCGACGTTCTTTTACTCACACAAGTTAAAAAATACTAGACGTGTAAATGGACTAGAAGCAATGTTTCCTGTGTTGTTTTTGTCTCTAACCTTGCAATAAAGTTTTTCATTTTTCTTGGTGTTAAGGTAACCCTGTTTTCCTTTTTCCTCTCCCAGCATTGCTCAAGGTCGTGTTTTATCGTTCCATTTTATTCCTCACTGTTAGTGTTTGTTTTGTTCACGGATTTTTATAATTGGGATACCAATTAAGATGATTGTTGTTGTTGTTGCCGAGGACACAGCTCCTTGACGGAAGACTCTCCCTCAGCACTAACTACTCCACGATGCTTATATTAAAAAACATTAACTTCACGATAAGAATCGATGATTTGTGCTCATTGGTTTAGTAATAATCTTGCAAATCAGTAAATAACAGGCAGACAACCTCATCTCTGGCCAATACCAAGCTAAGATCATTTTAAGGAACTGTAATTTAATATGCCTAAATTATTCATATCTTCTCGTTTACGCCAAAGTTAGACTCTATGAGTCTATATCATATGAAAGTATCCATTCAAAGCTTCACTGGTGACTTTGCTTTCGTAGAATAACGTATTTATCATTTATCATAAACTATGCACATCAGCTACAGTATATACATATATATATGTTCAGTGGATCTGATGTAAGTTAAATTCAAACCAAAAATGGAAATCTAGCGGAGGAGTTACAACAATAACATGAGCTAAGTGGATACGAGTAGGAGGTGAGGGACTCGTGCCTCCTGTAAGTGGTAGTTGTAAAGTCATGTACACCTGCATTATCGTGGCTCCATCTTTTATTGCTGGAATGCTCCTCCTAATCACCTGATATATAAATATATATATATACACATACATATATATATATATATATATATACATACATATATATAATCAACAATCTCACCAGCAAGGAATCGAACCCTCGACCTACTGGGTATGACTAGGGAACGCTTACCGGCTCGGCCACATGGACACTAAAATCAGTTCTAGACTCTGTTATATTTCACACAAAGCCTGTTCATCGAGCTGATGGCGCCGTGAACCTCATTGGGAAACTGCCCGTGCCTCTTATGTGGTGTCAGTAGCATTTTACCGAATCCAGCTGGTATGAAACGCGAGGTACATATATATACTCATTTTTAGTCCATATAACACGCAGACTTTGAACATATAATCAACAACCACACCAGCAAGGAATCGAACCCTCGATCTACTGGGTATGACTAGGGAACGCTTACCGGCTAGGCCACAAGGACACTAAAATCAGTTCTAGACTCTGTTATATTTCACACAAAGCCTGTTCATCGAGCTGATGGCGCCGTGAACCGCCTTGCTAGTGAGGTTGTTGATTATATGTTCAAAGTCTGCGTGTTATATGGACTAAAAATGAAGTATATATATATATATGTATATATATGAACAGAGAGTGCATCGCTACTAACAATCTGGACGGATACCTTAATCAGTCGCCATCCAGCTTGCAGTAACAGGTCGTTCCCAGAACCACTGTGGACGAGCAGTAAAATATCTCGTGAATGGCCAGAGAAACTAAGCTCTCTGACCATAAACAAAAGCCTGGGTGTTGCCTGGTCAATATGTGTCACTCTGAGCACCTCTTCCAGGCTTATGAACTGTGTATATCCTCACTTGTGGCTGTGTACAAGGAGGTGTTGCTTGGCGTATTCTCTTTCACTTTAACTCTAAAAACTAAAATCAGAATAACGTATACACTCCTTATGAGCTGATCTTCGGGTATTCCGTCTCATGTATAATATTTTACAAAAGGGATCACAAAATATGCTGTTGCTTTCTTTAATATAATTTTTTTCTTTTTTTGAGACTCTCTAGTGCTATGAACTGAAATAATATTCTATGATCAGTAAAAAAATATATTAAATGTGATGATCTTTTAGTCCCTCTTAAAGTTAAATAACAGTAAATATCAATGAGGTTGAGTATTTTGCTTCACTTATTAAGATGTAAATATAATAAATATTCATTCTAACTTTATATACGGAGTTGAAAATAAAATTGCAATATAGAATAAACATACATGACTATATACAGAGACAACAAGACGGATGATATATTTCCCTAGCAACTACTTTAAGTCCAATTTCGGGGAGAACAATATTGAGAGGGACAAAAGGTTGGCACATGAGATATAGAGGGCATTATGGGCGGCCACACACGACAATGGTTGGTAATATTGATCTTCTAGTGAGACCCCAACATACCTCAGGATACAGGTCATTCTCTCACTCTTTCTTACTCTCTCTCTCTAAGTCTCTTTCTATCTCTCTCGTACTCGCTGTATGTCATCTCCAGTTGAAAGTTCCTATACAATTTACATAGGGTGACTTCCATTTTTATCTAATCCCTTCTTTTTATTCTTCTGTTTCCTGTCTTCCTTCTATTATTCCTGCCTCTCCTTCTTCATGATATAATAACGTTTCCTGGAGGTCAGCCATCGTATCCAGTGAGCATTACAGTAATATGTTAGCGCTACACCGAGTAATGACCCGATAATTGGTATAGCTGACGCCCTGCCGATGCTTCCTAAATAATGCATAAGCCCTAAGCCGCTGCCACACACTGGCGCTCTCCTTGATCCTTATCACTGATCCCTGGTTTTGAAAGTGATCCTTGTCCCTGATTATTGATTTTGAGCTTTGAACCTGATCCTCCTCCCCGGTCCTTCACGTGACCCTGTACAGTTATACGTACCATCATCTTGTTTGTGATCCCTCACCGCCATACTTGACCCTGATTCCTATGTTTTATATTTCTTCCTAATTATATTTCCAAATCCTAACACCTGATCCCTTATTATAATCTCTGGCACAGGTTATATACGCCACATTCAACATCATCTCCAGCGTTGGTGTACAGGACGGTAATAACTATCCTATTATTAAATGTCAATCACACTAATTATCATTAGGAGGAGTAAGCTGCAGGGATCAAGCACACACAGACACACAATAACTAACTATGTATATATATATATATATATATATATATATATATATATATATATATATATATATCTATCTATATATATATATATATGTGTGTGTAACCGGTCGGAATTTACTGGACTTTAATTTCTCACTTGACTTGGGGTTTATTTAAAATTAATAGATGGTAATGGCAGTGGAAGCGCCCCTTTGAGAAAAATCCCGAACCAGCACAAGAACACTTAAATCTACTAAACAAAATAAATTGTCCGTGACCCGTGGAAGGATAGCATCTGGGACTGGGATGAATGAGACACACTGTTAAATTTAGACACTTATATTCCCTCGAACACTACAAACACAATCAAATAATGGTACACCAATATGCGCACCTCTTAACTTAAACTTAAGACACTACTCTGGGGAATAATAGTTATACATGATATAGAAATTATTAGAAACTCAGGCAACAATAAATTTGGAGTATTAAGAAATGTTGCTTGCACAATGAACAGGCCTTAAGGGCTCTCAC
>CAUDMG010000249.1:0-107500 GCA_958450375.1 Homarus gammarus
GGGGGCAGGGGTATTATTTAGGGGGGAGGAGGAGGAGTATTATTTAGGGGGGGTGAGGAGGAGTATTATCAGGGCACACAACACACTGACCCTGAGGTTAAGTGGAAACAAACCAAACTTACTCTACAGAATATACATGGACTCACCATTTAGTTAAGTGCCACTACAGGAGGGTCTCACACTTAATGATTTCAAGTACATCACAATACTTGAAACACACTTAAAACACCTGGGACCTTTGTGTGTGTGTGTGTGTGTGTGTGTGTGTGTGTGTGTGTGTGTTGTACCTGTGGAAGTGTAACCACAACATATGACCTATGACCTCAGACAGACCGACACACACACACACACACATACAGTTCCAAGTGATGACAATACCCTCTCGTCCTCATCAGGTAAACACAGAAGGTATGCAGGTATTAAGACACAACAAACAAATATTGACTTCTTCAACCTTTATAACACTGATAGTTTCCTCTTAATTGGTGTGGGGGGGGGGGGGGGGGGAACAACCATACTACCTCGTATAGTCAAAGATTAATTTCGACGCCATGTTGTCTACCATACCTCTGCCTCCATATCACATTCAAAAAATTTATATTGACTATTAATCTCTTCCCCCCCCCCCACTATCCTTCTCCCTTCTCACCCCCCACTCGTTAGTTGGTCATTAACATCACCCCCCCTACCCCCCCCCAGTACCCCCAGGGAAAATCATCCTCGTGGTCAAAATGTTCAAGAGTAAATTACCACCACCAGCCAGTAAACATGGCTCGAGCATCTCCTGCCTCATTCTTCTTGTAAAAATATTAAACTCATTGAATGTGGAGCAGTGTGGAGAGCGCCCCGTCCCTCCGAAGGCTGTGTCGTCGCATACAAATTACCCTTTTGGCAGCGGCGACTACTAAAACGTGTTTGTGTTGCGTGTTATCTGGCCAGTGTCTTGTGTGTACCTCACCCACTCCTTATAAACCCACCGTCCCACTGGCCGTGAATCACAACCACTGCTCACTATGTTAACCTCCCTCACTTCTTCCTCTCTCTCCCTCACTCCCTCCCTCACTCCCTCCCTCACTCCCTCACTCCCCCATACGTATGACTGAATCTATACATGATAAACAACAAGAAATAGATAAATATACATAAAAAAAATCGATTAATAATTATAATAGTTTTACACCTGATGTACTGTATATAGAGACAGGTACAGCCAGGTACAGTCAGGTACAGACAGGTACAGCCAGGTGAAAAAGTATTAATATGAGGCCACTCGATAAGAAGGTACTGTACACAAGCGTCACCCAGGCTACTACCTCACCCCCCCCCCCCCCCCGGGCCGTCCTCCCCTCAACGATATGTTTTTAAGGTAAAATAAAAATAAATAAAAGTTTGAGCCGTATTTTCCCAGTAAGTTTTGACCCTTCAGGTAGGGGGGAGGGGAGGGTAATGGCGTGCTGAGGAAGGTAATGGCGTGCTGAGGAAGGTAATGGCGTGCTGAGGAAGGTAATGTTGTGCTGAGGAGGGTAATGGTGTGCTGAGGAAGGTAATGTTGTGCTGAGGAAGGTAATGTCGTGCTGAGGAAGGTAATGTCGTGCTGAGGAAGGTAATGTCGTGCTGAGGAAGGTAATGTGTGCTGAGGAAGGTAATGTCGTGCTGAGGAAGGTAATGTGTGCTGAGGAAGGTAATGTCGTGCTGAGGAAGGTAATGTCGTGCTGAGGAAGGTAATGTCGTGCTGAGGAAGGTAATGTCGTGCTGAGGAAGGTAATGGCGTGCTGAGGAAGGTAATGGTGTGCTGAGGAAGGTAATGGCGTGCTGAGGAAGGTAATGTTGTGCTGAGGAAGGTAATGTCGTGCTGAGGAAGGTAATGTCGTGCTGAGGAAGGTAATGGTGTGCTGAGGAAGGTAATGGCGTGCTGAGGAAGGTAATGTCGTGCTGAGGAAGGTAATGTCGTGCTGAGGAAGGTAATGTCGTCTCTTGAAGGTTTAATATGTTTGGTGACGTGACCAGGTGTACAGCTCGCCAGGTGAAGGGCTTAGTTCACTGGTCCCGCCTATGTTGGTACCTTGTTTTATGTGGTATTCATATGTTCTGATACTGACCCACTCCGATCTTGTCACCGGAACATAAGCGATCACCAGGTTGTAAACAATGAATGACGTCACTTAGGTTAATTATGACACCTTCATTTCTTTGACCTTAAAACTATAGATCATCATTAACTTATCTGTTTATGAGTTATAAATCAAATTACAACCTAAAAAATAAAGTATTTATTTTCAAGCTATTAGACCACTACAAAGAAAACATTACCCCCCCCCCCAAGAAAAAAAAAAAAAAATCACATCAAATAACAATTATTCACAATTAATACAAGAGTTTCCAAGTGGAATATCCCCCCCCCCTATTAATTTGAACCTGATCTTTCTAAACTCCTCAAAATTCCAATTCATTTTTATCTAGTGTGCATTAAAATTCATCTCATATCTGGCAAACTTCTCTTGTTAAACTTGCCGTCAGTCTCACAATTTTTATAGTTTTCAGCTTGTGTGGGGTGAGTCAAGGAGGGTTGGGTGTGTGTGTGTGTGTTGGGGAGAGGGGTAGTCTGGCCTCTCCTGGGGGGGTTGGGTGTGTGTGTGTCGGGGAGGAGTAGTCTGGCCTCTCCTGGGGGGGGTTGGGTGTGTGTGTGTTGGGGAGAGGAGTAGTCTGGCCTCTCCTGGGGGGGTTGGGTGTGTGTGTGTTGGGGAGAGGAGTAGTCTGGCCTCTCCTGGGGGGGTTGGGTGTGTGTGTGTTGGGGAGAGGAGTAGTCTGGCCTCTCCTGGGGGGGTTGGGTGTGTGTGTGTTGGGGAGGGGTAGTCTGGCCTCTCCTGGGGGGGTTGAACCTATCTATTTATTGCTTCTTAAGAATTGTTTTTAAGATTTCTCTCTTCCTTTCTTTCTTTATCTTGTTATATATCTGTCTATCAACACACACACACACACACACACACACACACACACACACACACACACACTTTATTATCGTAAATATTTTCAGTAGTAGATGATTTACCAACCCGTGATAAGTATACATAAATACATAGTATCGTAATATACGCTAGTACATAGAGAGCTCGTAACACCATCAGAAATTATCCATGTATTAGTGTATGTTGTGTTGTTATAAATAAGGAGGAGAAGGAGGAGGAGGAAGAGGAAGGGGAGGAGAAGGAGGAAGGGGAGAAGGAGGAAGGGGGGGGGAGGAGGAAGGGGGGACTGCTTGAGGTGGTCAGTTAGCGTCAGTCTAAAATTCGAGTCAGCTCCTGTGGGTAGCGTGAGAGGCAAACGTCGACCAGCCCAGAGAATTTAACCATCCATTTTATAGTTGACAACTTAACTCAATCTGTGGACGAGTGGCCATACCGTGCCTGGAATAATGATGATCACTTTCTCTCTGTCTGTCTGTCTGTCTGTCTGTCTCTCTGTCTGTCTCTCTTTCTGTCTGTCTGTCTGTCTCTCTGTCTGTCTGTCTCTCTTTCTGTCTGTCTGTCTGTCTGTCTGTCTGTCTGTCTGCCTGTCTGTCTGTTTCTGTAATTATTAATATGACAGTAATATTTATTTTTTTTGCTGTTCCCGGAGTATTGTTATAAAGCCCCTGTAGTTGGGCCTATTATGCTGTTATTAAATGCTGTTACTGCTGTTATTCCCGTAGCTGTTGTGGCTGTTAATGCTATGCTCTCCAAACAGTTTTCGTCCTTTACTTAAAAAAAAAAAAAAATACAAAATTCATCTTCTATAAATTCTTCTTATTTTTACCTTAAGATGATTAGACATTAACAGCATACCTGAGACATGCAGGATCTAACCTGACCTAACCTGACCTAACCTAACTTAACCTGACCTAACCTGACCTAACCTGACCTCTAACCTAACCTGAACTAAATTCGTCATCTCTTATTACATATTCCTCCCCTTCCTCCTCCTCCTCCTCCTTGACACATCCCTGAGTCCTACATTTCTTCTTCCCTGACCAGTAAGATGTTTCAAGAGAGAGAGAGAGAGAGAGAGAGAGAGAGAGAGAGAGAGAGAGAGACCTTGGCAACATCTCCAAGTCTCCCACTATTTCTCTCACGGGTCTGAAGGAAACCCAATTATGACTGAGGGTAGAATTATTTTTTTCCCTCTCCACTATTTTTCCCCTATATATATTGGTAGAGTTTAAGACAGGAGGCAGGTGGTGTAGAGGAGGGGGGGGGGTGTAGTGGTGACGGGGGGGGGGGTGTAGTGGTGACGGGGGAAAGTAGTGGTGAGAGGTGGTGGTGATGAAGGGGGTCTCAGGAAGGGAAGTAGTGGTGAGGAAGTAGCTGTGAGGAAGATGCTGATAGGTAAGTACGTGGGGAGGAGGTGGTGGGGAAGTACTGTTTGGTGGAGGAAGTGGTTGATGGAAAGTACAGCGGTAGTGATGATGATGATGAAATGACTCCAAAGATGAGAGAGAGAGAGAGAGAGAGAGAGAGAGAGAGAGAGAGAGAGAGAGAGAGAGAGAGAGATGTTCCGTCATGTTGAGTGAGTGAGTGAGTGAGTCAGCTTGAATCAGAGAGAATTAAGGCTAGGTGAGGTTAGGTTAGCTGTTGAAAAGTTGACAGTAGAATAATTGCACTAGACAGGAGGGGGAGAGAAAGAGAACCAAGAAAGGGGAGAAAAGGAGAGGGAGAGAGAGAGAGAGAGAGGTGAATGAAGGGAGGGAGGTAAGAGGTGGAGGTGGGGGGGCGCCAAGTGAGGTAAGGGAGAGAAAGGTAAAGACAGTATCATGATCATTGTAGAAGATTCCTGGAGAGGCTGTGGTGTGGTGTGGTGTAGTGTGGTGTGGTGCAGTGTAGTGTAGTGTGGTGTGGTGTGGTGCTGTGAGTAGTGTAGTGTATTAATGAGAGAGAGAGAGGACAACAAACCTAACACTTGACAGACAGACAGACAGACAGACAGACAGACAGACAGACAGACAGACATGTAATAACACCAACTTAAAAAAGAAAAAATAAAAGCTTTAAAGAACACTATTCACTTTTCCACCTCCATCAAAGTAATCAAAAGTAAAACACAACTATGTGGCCTTGTAAAAGATACGAGTAATTACTGCTGTTACGCCTATGATCTTTTAACACACGCGAGATACAAAAGTTTTTTCGTGATTCAGGACAAAAAAAGAAAGTACCTTAAGAAATATTTAATTCAGGTGAGGGAAAAGTGAGCAGCCTTAGAGGGGGAGGGGGTGGGGGGGGGGGGGGAGAGAGAAATTAGACACAGTTTAGGAAGCTTGTGAAGAAATGAGGAAAGTGTTTTTTTTGTTGTTGTTTTTTGGGGGGGAGGTTGAGACGAAAAGAGCTTAAGAGAGGCAGGTGGTAGTGGACGATGCCTGAACACTTTCATTTAGGGTTAGATGTTTCCCCTTGAGGCTATCTGATCCTCTGTGTGTGTGTGTGTGTGTGAGACGTTCCCTCTCACATACTCCTTCCTAATTTTCCTCACATTCCCTCACACTCCTCCTTCTACACACTCCTCCTTACTCACACTCCGCCTCCTACACATTCCTACTCCCTCACACTCCGTCACACTCCTTCTTACTCACACTCCGCCTCCTACACACTCCTCCTTCTACACATTCCTACTCCCTCACACTCCGTCACACTCCTCCTTACTCACACTCCGCCTCCTACACACTCCTCCTTCTACACATTCCTACTCCCTCACACTCCGTCACACTCCTCCTTACTCACACTCCGCCTCCTACACACTCCTCCTTCTACACATTCCTACTCCCTCACACTACGTCACACTCCTCGCTGCCGTTTGAGAACCTGTCGACGAGCAAACAGCATTAACAGAGAGCCACCGCCTGACCGCTTGATTACGGGGGCGCTGCTGAGACGTGCGGGGCTTACTGCTGCTGGGGAAGTGCTGGGGAGGTGTTGTGGGGATGTGTGGGGTTTACTACTGCTGGGGAGGTGTTGAGGAGGTGCTAGAAAGGTGTTGTGGGGATGTGTGGAAGCGTCATAACAGCTGCACTATCGAAGAGATGTTTAACTTGATCCTAAAGTCTGTTAGGGCTGGACGGGGCCGTATCATAATGCTGTCACCACCTGTAAGGACGCCTCACAGGACAAGCCATAAGGACTATACTAAAAACAGTTACTATTAAACAAAAACATAAAACAAAAACATGAATTAACTTTTTTTTTACTGTTTTTGTTGTTGTTTGGGTCATTTTCTGAATACCCATCGTAGGTTTTTACCTCAGGGTTGAATAAATTAAACATCTTAGGAATTCTGAAATAATTTGCAACATAGAAGAGAATTTAATTAAGTTCTCACCTTCAGGGTAAGATTTGAGGCAGGCAGCTGAGAGTCACTAAGCTACTGCTGGTGGTGGTGGTGATGGTGGTGCTTCTGCTGCTGCGACATATTTTATCCTCATTGATCATGTAGCCGACGGAGTTAAGAATGTCTTGTAATTAAGCAAATTTTTTCCAACAGGGAGGAACTTTGTCAGGTATTACGGTAGGGAGGGAGGGCGGAGAGAGAGGGAGGGACGGTAGGGAGGGAGGGAGGGATGGCTACGAAGGGGGAAGTGACCCAGGCCACCTCCCTACCCTCAGGCCACGCCACCAAAGGGTTTCACCTGCCCGGGTTTATGAAGGTGAGTTGAGCCGAGACACCGAGGTTCCTTGCCCCTTCAGGTCACATTGTTGACAAATTATTATTAGTAAGTTGTTATATAAACGTTGAGGCCTGGGTGTAGCTCCTGCCTGCACCTGGGGGTAATACTGAATGGATGGATGAGTGGATGGATGGATGAGTGGATGGATGGATGAGTGGATGGATGGATGGATAACGAGAAAGAAATCTCCATTAGAGTTTGTCAAGATACACATCAACTAAAATACACTGAACCCTGACGTACTCAAGAAGTTAAGTCATCGTACTAAGGGGGGTTAAGTCATCGTACTCAAGGGCTTACGTCATACTCAAGGGCTTGCCATCGTACTCAAGGGCTTAAAAGAAATTGCAAATACCATTGTTGAACGGTATACCAGATCTGAGCGAGCGGTGGGGTCTCGGGGCCGTGGTTCAGTGTTTACATTCCCGCAACACCAGTGAGCTACCCTCCCCACCCGAGCCCTTCTTCCTTGTTTAGTTTGAGTCGAAGCAATGGGCACCCAGGCAGTCGTGTCATTGGACTACTAAAGCGTGTGGGGAGAGGAGGGGCGTAGTACTGTATGATCTGCGTCCAATCTCCTCAGTTGGTGCAGAAATGTCGTGAGTTTGTGTTGTGTTACCCCCGACCTTACTGACGCCTTTCTATACTGTACTGGGTGGTGTAGTACATCACCTGCCTCGCTCACCTGCCAGAGATACTCATTAACCTTCTCATTAAGGCCTCAGTGTTGGGTATCTATGTGTCATACCTGTGGTTTAAGGTAATGTTCACCACACACACACACACACACACACACACACACACACACACACACACACACACACACACACACACACACACACTTTAACTTAAATTAACAATACATTTAACTTACGGCTGCTGTATAGATTGTCAATTATTACTGTTATCATCACTACCACAGCCACACACACCAGTTTGTCTACAACTCTTACTCATTTCTTATCAGTGTAAGTTAAAGAAAATATCCTTAAACATAATTATTCATTTATTATCAATACATATTTTCATTCAGAATTAATTTAAGTATTTTTAATTGGATTATTAATACATTTATCTCCTTATAATTTAAATAGTTTTTCATATATTAAGTATTTTTATTTGTAGTTTTTTCTTTAAATTGATGTTGTTTTGTTTGTTTGCGTCACTGTTTACATCCTCCGCCTCTACACTCACTCGTCTGGTCGGCCCGGACAAGAAGGATGAGCCTCCTTAGTGTAGTGGATTACACTCACCTCTGGGGATTACCCTGCCAGGCGGAGCTGCACCTGGTAATGTTGACAGATAACACCTGTTGGTACACCTGTCCTTGACCCTCACACACACACACACACACCACACACACACACACGAGTACACTTGCCAACATTATTTAGCTTTGCTTTTGTTTTTGCTCCATTAGGTTAGGTTAGGTTAGGTTAGGTTAGGTTAGGTTAGGTTAGGTTAGGTTAGCTTAGCTTAGCTTAGCTTAGGTTAGGTTAGGTTAGGTTAGGTTGTTTAATCATCAGGTATAATAAGCTGGGGTGGTTTAACCTTCATGTGATATAACAATGCCTCCATATAACCACGACTGTGTGAATGTTTGGGTGTGGCTGAAGGTGAGATAAAGTAGAGATCCTTGAGAGATATTACCTCCCATTAACACCCCTCCCCCCCCCCCTCCTCAGGGAGATAAGGGAGATACCTGAGAGACAACCAGTTTGATGCTCCCTTCCTCCCCCCTCCCTCCCTTTCCTCTCACCTTCCTCTTGAGAGACAATGAATACCACCTGAGAGATAAAAATTCCTCACAGAGATACTCCAAACCTCCAAACTCCTACCGGCGAGAGATAGACAGGAGAGAGATAGACAGGAGAGAGATAGACAGGAGAGAGATAGACAGGAGAGAGATAGACAGAGTGACAGATAGCTCAGCATCACAACACTCCCAGACCACCAATCCCCCCCCCCCTCAGATCACCCCAGCCACCACCCTCTACCCCATCCCCTCACACCCAAATCCCCCTCTCTCCCCTCCCTCCTCTCCCCCCCCCCATCACCTCGAGGAAGACAGGACTGAAAGAAACAATGTTGGTGTGGATGGCGACAGATTAAATTTGCATAAGTGATCCATCTTGAGGAAGGCGTCTTGGATGGAGTCATTTCCCCACCGCTGGGTTCCCTCGCCTCTTGAATTGTCTGTAGTAACTCTGGCGCAACTTTCACCCCCCTCCCCCCTCCCCCAACACACACATACACCCTCCCCTTCCCCACCACAACGACCTTTACTCTATGTCTGTGTGTGTGTGGGGGGGTGGGGGAGGTGGGGAGGCATAATAGTTACAGTTAACATCAATACACAGTTATGTTAATCATTTTACTCGTCATTCAGTTCATCTTTCATTTTCCAGTAAGCTAACTAAACACTGGATGAATTTAACATAACTGGAGAGGATATAAACATTGCCCTGCGAACTATTATCATGGCTGGGGGGGGGGGGGGGAGGGAAGCCTTGAAATATTGACATTGTGAGAATACTTGCCGTCACTCACACACACTGGCCTAGAGATATAGGCAGGGTAATATGCACCAAAATAAAGTGTATCTGACTGAACCATAAAAAATCGTATCTCTACTATTTTAGATATTACAAGAATCCCCATGTTTTATTATTTATATTTTTTTCATCATTAACGTCCATGACAGAGGTGTACCAAGTTCCTCTTATCATTTTTATGTTCTTAAGCAGTTATTGCTGAGATGTACAGAGGCAAAGATGATCAGAGAAAGCATTACTAACACGATGGTCGCTTCTCTCACCATGAATTTTAACTATTTCTCTCAGCTGACATGTTATTAGCGTCACTCAAACCTGTCAACACACTGCTGGTACCTGTCATCAACCTTGGCTCCCGTGTATACTGTAAGAAGTTGAATGACGGTGGGTTTTGTGATATAAACTAAATGACTCGATATTTTACAAAGATGAGCACCCCACATCACGGATCCTCTTCACAAGCGTCTTACAGGAGTTCCAAGGTTATACACACACACACACACACACACACACACACACACACAGACACACAACACACACACACACACACACACACACACACACACACGGTTAGGTTAAAGAATGGAATCTGAATATAGTTTTTATGTTGTGGTGGGTGTCAGATGTCGCCTTCAGTGCCATCACCTTCTCCCACATACGCTAGTCATCATTCCCCCCCCCCCACCCCTTACCCCCCCCCCCACCACCGCCCCTCCTGGAAAAAAATGGAAAAAGAAATCTTGCCAACCTTCCTTTTACCTCACAGTGTAACTTGGTTCACTAGGTCCAATTTATTTCTTCTTGCCCTTATGAAGTCAGCGGTTTCATTTTCCCCGCTGTCAAGAATTTCTTTAGCCGGGGTTTCAACTTGGCATTGTGAGGACAGGTGAGCGCCGCGGGCAGACCCAACTAAGAGACCCACAACTTTTTCCTCTCGTCTATTGCTATCACATTTTTTTTTCCTCCCTTCCTTTTCCTCTAAAAATGAAACCTGTGAATAGTCACTTTTCGTAAGATTCATGTGTGTGTGTGTGTGTGTGTGTGTGTGTGTGTGTGTGTGTGTGTGTGTGTGTGTGTGTGTGTGTGTGTGTGTGAGTGTTGTGTGTGTGTGTGTGTGTGTGTGTTAGTGTGTGAGTGTGTGTTAGTGTGTGTGTGTGTGTGTGTGTGTGTGTGTGTGTGTGTGTGTGAAGAGTAGCGAACTTGCCCTCCTCTTTATATAGACATTTGGGCCCTGTAAAGCATCATACTTGAGACAGACCCAAACACCTGTGTCTGTATATGAAGTGCTAACAGAGGTGACGTGGTAGTGTTAGTAGAGTACCCAGAGACTCACTGTGACATAGGTGGATCTTGTCTTTATATTCCTCTCTACCAACTTTTGAAACGTCATTGGAGTCACCTCAAAGTGGGTAACACACACTCACACACACACACACACACACACACACACACACACACACACACACACACACACACAGAGTAAAGGTATAAACATAACCCTCATGTATTTAATAAGTATATATTAAGTATACATTATGCAGAAACCTCATTTATACATAGAAATTAAATAAATTTTAACACTTAAATAACAACAACAACAAGACTACCTTTACAAACTATTTACTTAAAAGTTTTATTCTCTGAGAGAGGAGGAAGACATACTCCAGATTCTCCACCAACGTAAATTACAAATGAATGACCTCAAGCAAAGCTGTGTGTGTGTGTGTGTGTGTGTGTGTGTGTGTGTGTGTGTGAGTGTGTGTGTGTGTGTGTGTGTGTGTGAGTGTGTGTGTGTGTGTGTGAGTGTGTGTGTGTGTGTGTGTGTGTGTGTGTGTGTGTGTGTGAGTGAGTGTGAGTGTGTGTGTGTGTGTGTGTGTGTGTGTGTGAGTGAGTGTGAGTGTGTTTGTGTGTGTGTGTGTGTGTGTGTATTATTGGGTGAATCACTGTGTTTGTAAATTGACGGCAGTGTATTTTTGAATGAGTTTGTGCATATTTGTATATATATGAATGCATTTATATATGTATATGTAAACATGTTAATTATCTCATCCAAGGTATATGCTAAGTAGTTAATGGGACAGTTTAATCGTTGGCATCAGTAATACAAAGCAGCTCTCACTTCACGAGTACCCAAGATCGATACCCGCTGTTGAGTGGAGGACTGGGAGTAGTCTTTACTGTAGTATTTCCTCCGTTGATCATACAGGGTGATAAAAAAGTCCCCAGGTACCTGTTCGGAGACTTTTTTCATCACCCTGTATAAGATTATAACAACATAGAGTTAACCAACCAATCACAGTCATTCTGAGGTATAACGTCACGATGGCTGGCTCCGACCTGTGAATAACTTATTGGACGATAGTGGTAATATGGTTGAGTAAGAGGACAAGGAGGGATTAAGAGGGGGGGAGGGAGGAGGAAGAGGGTGTAAATCGAAAGAGGGAAGAGGGGGAGGAGGATTGTAGCATTAACAGTAAGAGGGAAGAGGAGGAGGAGGGCATTATTAGAGAGAGGAAGAAGAAGAGAGACTGAGAAGGGAAGGAAGGAGTACGAGGAGAAAAATGGGAGGAGGAAGAAAGTGGAAAGGTGAAATTAATATGGAAGCAGAAGTATGGAAGGAGCTGAGAGAGCAAAGAGGAGGAGAGAGAGAGGGGGGGGGGGGAAAGAAATCATTTAATACACTAGTATGCCATAGGTTAACAATGGATTCGTTTTCTCTCATGTATCATAAAAAAAGGAAGTTATTATGAGGGGAAACTATTATACTCAACATCACAAATTTTACTCGAACTCTGTCTGCCTTTTAATATTTGGTCATTTTTTCATATCAATACTGTTCCTTGTTATATTTGAATAAATTTTATGTATTAATAAGAATTATATGCAATTCTAATAGCAAGGGACTTGTGGGGTATGAGATTGTTTGGTTCCCACTCAGGATGGGATGGAGAAAGGAAACTCACAATGTGCTCTCTATATACATGTTGTTTTGGATGTACAATGCAGCTTGGTGCTGGGAAGGCAGCATGGTTACAAGCGTGATGTAGAGAGAGCTGGTTGGTGAGGACGCTCAGAGAAGGACAGCTTGTGGGTCGCCATGCTCGCCAGCGGGAGAGAGGACCGCCAGGCAGGCGGAGGAGGTGTTGCTGGCTGTGGCTGTAGGTAGAGAGAGAGGCAGATCACCACGAGGTCAGGTCTTAAATAGCGGGGGTAGGCGTGGCTTAGCAGTTGACCCCCGCTCCGTGGTGTATGGCGGCGCTGGTTGACCTAGACCACGAGGCATACACTGGGTAATTGGTGGGGTCGGCTAGGTAGCGACAAACAGCGTTTGTAGGGGAGAATTCTACTACAGACTGACAGGGGAACGTGATAAACTGATCTAGATACGTTGTTAACCAACTAACTCACTTAAAATAGAACCACTTATATAATATGACAAATATATAGACATACAGCAGTAAAACCTTTGTAAAAAAAATAGATATCATAATTAATTTGCAAAAGGAATGTTTATTTTTTAGATAATCCGGATTTGCCTCTTAGTCCGGACACTGATGAACGCCTCCCTGAGTTTGTTTTGATCTGGGGGAAACAAATGGCGTCATGGGAGGAACATAAACAACAAACTCACATATTCCTTTTATTTATCAACAACAGCAACAACAACCCATGAAGTCAAACAGAGAGCCTTACCGGTGTTGGTTGAAAGTAAATTGGTAGCTGTTGATGTCCTCATTGGCTGTTTTACTACGGACAAACAGACGTAGTGAGCTGGTGATCACTTGGAATTTAACGTAAGTAATTGATAGTTAGGTGTATGGTCATTAGAATATTCTTACAGGTTCAGGTAGTTGATTTTATAACTAAGATATTGTAGGTATTTAAGTTATGGTAATTTCCTAACGTAAGGTGATTGAGGTAACTACTAGACCGAGATAGTTAATGGTGGTTTATCCTCACGTCGTTTACACCAGTGATTTTCGTTTAATTTTTTCCCCTTATTTTTATTCAGAAAATGTCATTTGTTCCTGGGAGATTACTAGACCAATTACTATTAGTTAATGATAATTGAGTTATGAGCTGATGATATACGAGTGATTCCCATAAGCTAACCTAACCTAACAATATATTTAAGGTAATATTTAACAACAAGAGTCTTAAGTTATCAAGCTACAGAACGAAAAAAAAAATATACAGAAAAAAAACTTATTTCATATATTAAGACTGAAATAAATCTGTTGGAGGAATAACAATTTTAATGAAGACGCTGCCACAACGACTGAATTACCCCAAACACTAAGTGGTAAAATACTTCCCAGTTAATGAATGACTGTTCGACCTTCCTTCCTCTCCATGCAAATCTCTCTAACCAAACCTTAATCTACCTAACATAACCTGATGTATAAATAATAATACTAATACTGTAATATACTTCCATCTTAGTATAGGTATAGCAAGGTATCTCTAAGTGGGGTCAGTCTAAGCGAGGTATTACTGTGATCTGAGTTACCACGGTGGGTTCTCATTGGAAGTATCATGTTATGCCAGTCTTCTTTTATTTATTTTTTAACAGTTACACAGAATAGATTTATTTCCTCCCTACAGACAGTGCAGGGGTTGTGTCTCTAGAGGGATGCCCTTATGCTCATAATCTAAATTTGTTCATCCTTCTTAGACATTTCATCTATTTCCTGTGGTGTTGACAGAGGGAGATGATACAAGGCAAGGGGCTTCTCTTGAGGGATGTCAGGGAGTTGGATGCTGTTATTACATATTTAATACAATTTTGATATTTTTTACCAAGTTTAAAATCTATCTTACACACAGAAATTGGCTCTAGAGAGAATATGAATACTTAAAAAAAATTTAGTTTGTTTGATACATTATTAAGGAGAATACTACTTACTTACTATTTGTTAACAAAGTAGAGGGGGTCCCCGGGTTACGAATGGGTTCCGTTCCAGAGAATGTTCTTAAGTCAGATTTGTACAAAAATCGGAACACTTGCTGTGTGCATACCGTACTTACAGAACAATGTTTGAAATCCCACTATATCATAGTCTAAATCCTTATATTCATCTAAAATCATTTAATTTAAGACAAAAGAAGAAATAGAATGACAAAATACAGTAAATGAAAGTTTGTAAGTCGGATGTTCATAAGTCGGGGGCCCCATTAATGTGTATATTCTATTTCTCCAAACATTGTTTCTTATCCTGTATTTTATTGAAGAAGTAATCTCGAGAAATTACTCTCACTATATACAGTAATATAAATGTGGATCAGTGTAGTACTGGGTATTAGCAATACTGTAAAATCAACATAATGAGGACCCAGTACAGTACCATACAACAGTGAGTCAGAAATTTTACCAGCTTCTGCTAGTGTTGTCTTTATTTTGTAATAAATAATAAACAAGAAAACCTTTACAACTATTTCATTAACAATGGTGTTTCTTTTCACAGATATAAAATGAGATACAATACCATCAACATACATAGTGATATAGAAGAAGATGGCCACAACATTGGGTAGAAGTATACAGTACAGTACAGTACTGTTTTGCATATGAAAATTTTTAAGGAAACCCTGTGAATATTTATAAACATACAAGTTCAGTGAATGAAGACTTTCTCCTGAATTTAAAGTCAATTTATTTAAGTTAACCAGTTATTATTTATTGCCACATGCAACAGTAACATTAAGTACAGTTACAATACCCTCCATCAGTACCATGTGTAGTGTCTACCTCGTGTTCATCATTGATATTAAATAATCTTGTCTCTCCATTTCACTTCTAATAGATTAGTGTGAATAGTAAATAATTTCCTGTGTCTCTTAAGAACAGTTGGAGAGGATCATCTTGTTACGCATCACATACGCCTCTGCACACAGAATGGAAGGTGACTCTGAGGAGCAGTCTCTTCATTGTTCAGTCTGTCCTAAAAAGTTTTCTGAAAAATCTGATCTAGAAAAACATATTAAAATTCATACAGGAGAAAAACAGTCACAGTGTTTAGAATGTGTTAAAGGCTTCGAACACCATTATCAACTTGTAGCACATATGAAGGTCCATACAGGAGAGAAACCGTATCATTGTTCGGAATGTCCTAAAAAATTTACTCAAAATTCCTCGCTAGTATTACACATGAGATCTCATGCACCAAAGAAATTATTTCAGTGCTCAGAATGTCTTAAAAACTTTACACGAAAAACATCTTTAACATTACACATGAGAATTCATACAGGAGAAACACCATTTCAGTGTTCAGTGTGCCAAAGAGACTTTAAACAAAAACATTATCTCGTAGAACATATGAAAGTTCACACCGGGGAGAAACCATTTCAGTGTCCGGTTTGTCTTAAAAACTTTTCACAAAGATCTTATCTAATAACACATAAGAGGGTTCATACGGGGGAGAAACCATATCAATGTTTGGTGTGTCATAAAAACTTTTCACTGAAATCTTCTCTAGTAAAACACACAAGACTTCATACAGGAGAGAAACCATTTCAGTGCCCAGAGTGTCTGAAAACCTTTACACAGAAATCTTGTTTGGATGACCACATGAGGGGTCATACGGGAGAGAAGCCGTTTCACTGTACGGTTTGTTTTAAAGACTTTTCACGAAAATCTAATCTAACAGAACATATGAGAGTTCACACGGGGGAGAAACCATTTCAGTGTTCCGAGTGTCATAAATCATTTCGATATAAATCTCATCTGGTAGAACATAAGAGAGTCCATACAGGAGAGAAACCATTTCAATGTTCAGTGTGTCTTAAAAACTTTTCACGAAAATTTATTCTAGTCAAACATATGGAAGGGCATACAGGTTAGAAGCCGTTTTAATATATAGAGCACTTTTTCATACAAATCTTAACCATTAACACATAAAGGCTTCTATAGCTGAGAAACTGCCAGTGTACAGTTGGTATAAAAACCTTTCATGAAACAAAGTCTAGTAGAACTCATGAGGGTTTATACAGAGGGTAATCATGACAGTGCTTGGAGTGTCTTAAGGATTATTTTACAATCTGGTTTTGTAAAACATGAAAGTTCGTACTAATCCTGTCAGTTTTCAGTGTCTTAAAATCTGGGAAGCTATGATTTCTCTTTCTAAACAAAAGGTTGTAATGAGTGCCATGTATGTGTGTGTATTTTTTTCTGAAGTCTTAAATCTCATTCTACCTGTTAAACAACCTTGTTTGTTTAGCAGACAAATTCAGTGGCATCATATCAGGTGAAGCAGCTGGTGGGCCAGTCACACAGTACAACTAATGGCTTATGATATACTGTACGGTACTGTACTGTATTCAGTTCCGAAAATTCTTTAGATTGTGAAGCTTTCAGTGATGTTTGGTGGTGGTTTTGACAGCAAAAGTAGAGAAATACTATACCACTCATGGGCAGAACTAGTATACTGTATAATTCCCTTTCTGTATTGGTTTAAGGAACATTATTTATCATCTCAAAGAACAAGCTGTGGTAAAGCTGAAAAAAAAATAAATGGAATTGCCGTGACTGTCCAAATATTTCTAACATTTTTTTTTTTAATTAACATATGATTACCGTACACAGAAAGATAAAGGTCACCCACAAGAGAAAAGAAGATAGGAGACAGTAGTTTATGTTTTAAAATATTTTGTCATTAGTTTTGAGCTGATGTAGTATAATCAGGGATTCAGATAAGTGTTTTGTATGTGCGAGTCTGTTGTTGTGTGAAAAAATATGTTTTCATATCTTTTGTATTTAACTTTTGTAAATGTGTACAATGTATTGATGTGGTGATGTGACTGTCTAGTATAGTTGTGGGTATGCATGAAGTTTGTTACCTACAGGACAGAAGCTCTTAGAAATACTGGATACGTAAATTGAAATATCCAAACTGTGGACTGGATTTATCAGATGAGGAAACACTGAAGGACTTTTATCAAATATAATAATAATACATTTTACACGTTGACAGCTTATGTCGATGTAATGGTGGAAATTATGATCAGATAAATCATGAAAATAATAGAAAACTCACTATTCTCTTGAGAGGTTAATTTAAGAATAAAATAGGCTGTCCTTAATGGAGCACCTATGCCATGGATATTTATCACTTGGTTCCATAAGATCCAAAATTAGAACTGGATGGTTACAAACAGTACTAATTAATTTGACCATTTTAAAGTGGCTAGGTACAGTCCACATGTTAGAATACCTGGTAAGTTGGTATTTTGCCATTACAACACAGCTCCACCCCACTCCCAAGTGTACAGTGCATTTATTGATACCTTCTCATCCAGCCCTGCAAGGTCTCTGTTCTCATGGTGGCATATTGGCTTGAAATGAACTTTGTTTAGCCTCGGTCATTGAGTGATGCGGTGGCTCTCGTGTTGTTAATGCCATCTAAGAGTTATGAAGAATTACTGTTTTACTATCTTGTTGAATTAGCATTTATTATATGTAATAGTTTGTGTGATATAAACATGATTGGTGTATATTTGTATATCAAGGAGGTTTTATGAGTTCTGACGTATGACAAACTGTATTTTTCAGAGACATAGTATTTGAGTAGACAACAATAGAGTCAGGTTAATTTTAGCTAAGGAAAATAAACATCAGAATACTGTACGGGTTTTGTGATGTTTTATTTAGAATATAATACAAAGATATGTGTAATTTATTTAGATAATGCAAGTGTCTAATAAATCACAGTACAGTAGCTAGTAATAAGATATACATTTTATATAGCGTGTATTGAGAGGTCCTTTTTGAATAAGGACTTTTTAACTTTCCAGGTTTTTCATGGCATTAATAGTGAATACTGTATGTTAGATAATGAACACCATTATTGTTTACTACATATTGACTTATATCACCATTCATAATATGTGGATCTGTATTGTAATGTGAGTATTTGTATCAAGAAATAGATTTTATAAAGAAAGTTTCTCCCTATAATTCTTTTCCTCTATATTCTGGATAGATTGAGTGTATAAGGTTAATTAAACCTCTCATCAACATACAGAGAGTGTAACAGTTAGAGGTCTTTATTAATGTGATGTTATATATGTCCTTCCTCCACCTATCTGCCTAACAAGGTGTATCTTTTATATATTTCCAAATTCTTACAGAAGCCCATAGGAAAATTAATTTTTTTTGTTTTCATCTTTAGCCTCTCAGCACCTAAAATGTGAGGTTGTAACTGTACTGGACTATATTCCATTGTACAAGTTATGTATACATAAAGTAATTTTGAGATTTAAGACCCAGTTGATAGTATCTACAGTAGTTTTGTCACAGTATCACACAAGAACTGGGTTGGGTTGCTAGCCAATGTCTCACTTAATTTAAATTTTCACAATTGACTCAGACTTTCTTACCAGTAAATCATAAAGGTATCTGCAATAAATAAGATCATTGTTATTAAGTTATAACACACATGTACAGTCAAGACACAAGATCTAAAAAAATATATATATTTTTTAACTCTTTCCCTTAATGAAAAATTGCCATTTATTGCTAATTATTTAATTTGTCTTTGAAATGACGACAGTACAGTGAAACCTCCATCTAACGGACTTCTCTCTCCACCTACAGTGATATAATTGGAACAGAGCCCCTCTGGGGATGAGAGATTTCTGGGTAACTAGACGGCTCTTTCAAACCCACATTCCCGTAATTTTTCCGGGTGTTGCGAAAACTTTCAGAATTTTCCCGAAATTATGCATTATTTCATCCTCGGGTTTTCCTTCCAAACCCAGAAAAAGGGAGTGTGTTTCCAGAATTTTCTCAGGGTTTCCAGGATTATGTATTATTTCGTTCTCGGGGTTGTTCGTAGAGCTGGAAAAAAAAATTAGGAGAGTTTCTGGAAGTTTTCTCGGAAAATGCACCTTCGTCGCCCATTAATGATATTGTTGTCATTTCTGTGGCACTCTGTCTTTCACACAACAAATATATCATTCTTGTATCTGTCTGTCTACATTAAAGATGTATTTTGTCGTTCCTGTAGCTCTCTTTCATAACAAGTAGTCATCGTCGCGGTCTTTCCTGTGGACCCGGGTGTTTGTTGTGTCATCGAGGAACACAGCCAGCTCGGGTGTCAACGGCAGCTCTATGAACTCGAAGATACGACGAGTTCAGTGGCCAAGTCCTCGAACCTTACCACTAGGAACCTGTGAGGGAGCTTCTTGTTGGAGGAGGAGAGGAAGAGGGTGTAGAACTGGAGGAGGAATGACAGAGTGTATGGAGGGGTAGAAGAAGGAAAAGCTGTTGAGGTGGACAGATTGAAGAGGGAAAATATAGAAGAAATTATTAAAACACGAGAATAGTAACTCAGTCTGTTTCCTAACTATCCAACTACAGTAATATGTCTATCCTTATTATACACAGTACAGTATATATAATTAGTAATCTAATACAGTATGGTATGTGACTATCTTTCTAATATTTTTAATAAGCTTTCTGGTATATAATTGTCCTTCTAATGTCATATGACTTTATAAGCCTCATGATTGGCTGATTACCTGTACTCCTGGGCCTTATATGCTTCATGATTGGCTTGATTACCTGTACGCCTAAGCCTTATAAGCTTCATGGTTGGCTGATTACCTATACTCCTAGGCCTAATAAGCTTTATGATTGGCTAATTACATGTACTCTTGGACTTAGTAGGCGCCTGATTTGCTAAGTGGCAGACCATGACAGGAGTGGCACCAAACCAAGGTCAAACTCTGAGTCCTGTGGGAGATGAGAGATGGCAGGAAATGACGCTGAAATAATGAATTATGGAAAAAATGATTCGCGATGACGAGAGATGGCAGAAATAGATGGAAATAACGGCAGAGATGACTATAAAATTCAAGGTCGTAGATGTTGGTGGTAGAATTAGATAGGAAGACAGTCTTATAAGAGGTTACTCTAACAACTTGCTGTAGGCTGGTTTGATCAGGTGACCTCCACCAGTACATGACAACTTGAAGATGTAGCAGCCTGGGTGTTCCTTAACTGTTACACTCAGCACACCTATCGTACTTCTGGTTGTAGACAGTGGTGCCTGGAGGTCGACAACAGTACCTGGTGGAGGGCCGCTAGCCTTAACACTGACAGTTTTGTCCAGGTTCAGAGGGTGGAGTGGTCACTATCCCGGGGCCCAGACATATGCCCTTCCCGTTCTTGCAAAGAGGCACCAGACGGGTGTTCTTCTGCAGCAGGAACCTGTACCTGCAGGAGAGAACGAGGATCAGTCTTGATAAGGCTAAGATAGTTCAGATTAACCTTTCAGGTCTAGTTGCATCACATAGCCTACTGTAGGAATGCCAGGTTGAAATTTTGTTTTTTACCTATATTGTCTATATATACTTGCGGGATAAATGTATGAAGGTTTAATTAAATTTCTATCTATCTAGCAAACTAACTACATTTGATCACTCATAGTTGAACACCTTATATCGTAAATTAATATGAAGTGCGTATTCCTCATAAACTCTTCAGCATTCGCATAATGTAAGAAAGCAGTTATCTTCTAAAGTGCATTATCGTATTCCAGTATAATAAAAAAAATTGTATCCGATATAATCGTCATACAAGTGAATTTATTTTGGCACAATTCAGCTATTAAAAAGTAAATAAGTTAATAAAAATACATTTATTAGTACCCCGTATATTTAAGTTTTCTTTAGTATACAGAAAAGGTTTTTATGGGGAACTAAATTAAATTAGATTTCTTACAACTAAAATTTATTTATTTTAATTTTTTTGAGAAATTACAACTTTCTTACTTTTGTTTTTCAGATATTTTCGTGGTGAAGACGTGAACCAGCCACCTCAATGTGTTGGAACTCAGTGATGTTTACAAACGAACTTCTGAGGTAAGGTTGAGTTTGATCTTTGTACTCCATTTCTCCTTCCTCTCTCTACCTTTCTCCCCTTCCCTTCCACAGCAGAAAAAGTTAACCTACCTATCGACTGAATATGATCTTTATGCACTTCCAGTATCCTCTTTCCTTCCTCCCTCACTTTCCCCTTTTCTCTTCTTTTCATATTTCTCCTTCTCTTTCACCCTTCTTCACTTACCTGTAGGAGGTGATGTACTGCAGGTAGGGTTGGGTCCGTTCCTCGTAGCGACAAGTCAGTAGCGTCTTCAGGAGTCCAGTGACTAAATGCTCCACCTTCTTCGGGATAGCTTCGTGTCCTCTGAGAGATCGATATTGGTGAATCATCAGCGTTAGAATCATAAATAGTCATCATCCTCATCCTCATCATCAGTCATCAGGTCGTATGTACGTGAGGTAGTGGCCAGGTGTTGAGGTGGTCACCTGGGAAAGTTGATCCCGACATTCAGGTGAAGGCTTAACGACCCGACTCACCTGAAGAGGCACCAATACCAACCCTATCTTGAGATGTGTGGGAGGATAAGAACATAAGAATGGAGGAAACTGCAGCGGGCCTATTGGCCCATACTGGGCAGTCCCGTTTACACCCAACCCATATTGCTCATATAAGCATCCAACCTATGCTTGAAGCTATTCAGCGTATTCGAGTTAATGATGATATTTGATAACTTGTTCCATTCATCCACTACTCTGTTTCCAGACCAGTGTTTACCTATTTCGCGCCTAAATCTAAATTTGTCTAATTTAAAACCATTGTTACGAGTTCGCTCCTGGTTGGATAGTTTGAGTACCTTTGTAATGTCCCCTTTGTTTAGCCCTGACTTCCATTTATACACCTCTATCAGGTTGCCCCTCGCTCTACGTCTCTCGAGGGAGTGCAAATTAAGATGCTTTAACCTATCTCTATACTCAAGGTTCCTAATGCCCGGGATAAGTCTTGTCATTCTCCTCTGAATTCTTTCCAAAGATTCTATATCCATTCTGTAATACGATGACCAGAACTGAATTGTGTAATCCAGGTGTGGTCTCACAAGCGCAAGATACAGTTTTAGGATGACCTCGCTTAGGGTTTCTACTTATCATTACTCCTAAATCTCTCTAGCAGTCGGATTTCTCTATGGCATCGTTGTTCATCTGGTATCTGGTTTCCCTGTTTACATCTCCTATACTGAGTACTTTACATTTGTCGACGTTGAATTTCATCTGCCATTTTTCAGACCATTCGAAAAATTTTAGATCTTCCTGTAGTTTTGCGGAGTCCTCGTCAGATTTAATAACACGTCCTACTTTAGTGTCATCAGCAAATTTGCTTATGTTGCTGTCTATGCCGATATCTATGTCGTTTATGTATAAAATAAATAATATTGGTCCAAGTACTGAGCCTTGGGGAACTCCACTAGTGACGTTGCTCCAATGGGACTTAGTGCCGTTAATGCTCACTCGCTCTTTCCTGTCCTGTAACCACGCCCTAATCCATTTAAGGATATTACCTTTGATGCCATGTGCTTCTACCTTTCTTATTAGTCTTTCGTGGGGGACTCTGTCGAAGGCTTTGCTAAAGTCGAGATATACCACATCATAATTGTGCCCCTCGTCCACCGATTCGAAAACTGATGAAAAGAATGTTAATAGATTAGTTAGACATGAGCGCCCGCTTGTGAAGCCCTGTTGGGAATCATTGATCAACTTGTGCTTCTCCAGGTGGTTTCGAATAGAGTTTGAAATGATTGATTCTAGTAATTTGCCTACTATTGATGTTAGACTGATTGGGCGGTAGTTAGAGGATAGTGATCTATCCCCCTTCTTGAAAATCGGTATTACATTCGCTATCCTCCAGGATTCTGGTACTACACCTGTTTTTAAGGACATGTTAAACAACTTTTCTAAGGGCATACTAAGCTCTTCCTTACATTCCTTTAATACTCTGGCAAATATCTCATCAGGACCAGGTGACTTATTAGGCTTTAGTTTGTCTATTTGCTTACTAACATCGCTACTAGTCACTACTATCTCGCTTAATTTGCTTTCTTCACTATCTCTGAATAGAGTCGGTGCCTCGGGAGGGGGAATAGAATAGAGGGTGAGAGAAAAGTAAAGGAGACTAAGTGAGTTGGATAAAGGTAGAAAAGATAGCCAGCACACACACACACACACACCTGACTAATCAAGCTACTATGACAAACACACCTGACATATGTACCTGTATTTCCTGCCACCATGTTTCCTTCTTGTTCCTCACCTGGATATCGAACACCTGGCTTTGTGACTTCCCCTATAACGTCACTGTAACTTCCTCTGAAGACTCATTTAATTATGGAATTACCAGATATTGTAAAAAAAAAAAAGTCTGGTTTAGTTCACTTCTCTGAGATGGGTGGACGGATACAAGCAGTTATATGTACAGATATATATTTATACGTGTATCTACAGAGAGGCTGGCCACTTGATCTGGGACTGAGGACTGGGAGCTTGAGAGCAGTGTTAGAGATGTTATTTAGATCTGCTAGGACTGAAGGGGTCTCTCAGGCTACTGTTCAGTGGTAGATCAGTAATGTGTGGTGTCCAGCTAAAGACTGCCTAGCTATACCAGGGCGGACCTAGCCCGGGGGCTAACTGACAATGACGTCACGAGGGATGATGCATGGGTCCAAGCATCTAGAAGCGTTACTGAAATAGCTGTCTGGGAATGATCTCGTTAGAGCCGTGAATCATCCTTAATTGACGTTGCAAATATCTAACTAATCTGACTAATAATTTATATTAAATGCTTGGAAGTCTATTAGTGATAATTATCAATGTACCTAGTTATCAAGTAAGAACCATTAATTGAGTAAGTAATGAGCTTCAAAGGTGATATCGTCATATTGAGACATCTCTGGTGGACACACTGTCGCCAGACCGTGTACGTGACTAAAGCAGCTGCGTCTGAGCAGGTCAATGTAAAATGCATGATGAAAACTTATTCATCCATCGTGTATAATACTCTGGTTGCTGTACTGGTTACAGACTAAACTGCTTACAGCTTCACACCTGTAAAATTCTCTCCCTCTAACACATGGGAACAGGGGTGTGTGTGTGACAGGTGTCCAGTTCAGCTAATTAACGTTGTGTGGTGAATAATTGGTAGAGTTACGACAAGGGTGTGTGTGTGTACCATCAAGTGTGGTCAGCTGGTCTGGTCTTGGGTGTACACGTTAACGTCAGCAGCAGCCAGCCTCAACACCTACTACACTATACCGCCTTGCTGAACCTGACGAAGTACTCAAGCAAATGGACGGACAGTAACAAGCCTGCGTATTAGACTCATAATTCTTACTATATAAAGGCCCTTGTGAGGTTCTCTCTCTCTCTCTCTCTCTCTCTCTCTCTCTCTCTCTCTCTCTCTCTCTCTCTTGCATTCACTACACATCTCTACCGATTTTTCTGTTAACATAATAAAGATGTAAATGATTATCACTATCGATTTAATCCGCATAAATATATCGATCAGGTCAGAGGTCATTATCAACACCTGTCAACCTGGAACTGGGAAAATGACTTCCCTTTCCCCCTATATAATGTTCATACGACAGGTGCACCATTCATTATGTTCCTCGTAAGGGTCATTTTTATACATTCCCTAATTTTGTGGCTCTACTGGTGAATACACACACACACACACACACACACACACACACACTCTAGACAGGTAGAGAACAATGTGAGGTGTTTATATGCGGTGAGTTTAATTAATTGTTTTTGTTTCTGTGGTCTCAAACACACCTGTTGGCCTCGCTGTGTATAGGTATAAAAGTTCCTTCCAGACTTCACCTCAGTTGACGTTCCTAAACCCACCAGTTCTCTTTACCTGTTAATGACCCTCTGGACGCGTGTATTAATGACTCATCCTATTATCGGCCTCTCGAGCCACCTAACAGCTCGTCAACGAAGGTGAAATAAATAAATATTCATATTATTCTGTTACCGCTGGATGATCGTCAGGTGATGTTTATATCATGGCAGCTCCCTCTGTGGTGCGTGTTATGAACAATACCTCCCCCTGCCCCCTGCTGAGTACACACACACACACAGGAGTCGGCTATGCCATACACAATAATATACCAAAAGGAAAACATTTAACGAATCACTTTGAACCTTTGCTAATCATATGTGCATTATTTTTTTAAAGAAATGAAAGTAATTGTAAAACGAAATAACTATTTTATATAATATTTATTGAGTAATTTGTCTAATATGATAATGTATGACAAAAAACCAAGAGAATGTACTTTAGGTTAGATTAGGTTAGGTTAGGTTAGTTCTTCGGTGTGCTGTATCCATACCGCCCCTATATCATGATGAGAATTGACCAATCAGTGCTGGTCATTCCTGCATTAGTGTGGTTTTTGCCGGGTGGGTCACTAGCGAGGGTAGACACCGAACTGGCTGTAGTATTCCTGAGTGGGGACGTTGGTGGTCATCAGAGTGTCGAGTCGTAGACGCTCCTGCCGCTGTTCCTCCGCCAGGCGGGTGTTGGTCGCCGTCAGCGTCGCCTCCCGGTTCCTGTGTAACGTTAGAGGACCTCAGTGAATATTTGTAATTGCTTTTCCACCCAACATCCACCTTACCTGACCTAACTGATAGATGAATATGTTTTATGTATTCTTATTATTACTGTAGGCTTCCGGGGATACTTATGGTGAGGTCAAGGTCACACATACAGGTTGTTGACAATACTGGGTCGTCCTGCAGCACTGAAATTGATTGTTACTGAGCTCAGAGGGAGGTCACATATACTCGGGTTGGCCTCTCTCTCTCTCTCTCTCTCCTTTATATTTTAGTCACGACAACTAATACAAACCTGGAGTAGCATCGTGGGTTAGGTTAGGTTATCTACCACCATGAGTCTTATCACTGAAGGGTCACCATGGCCTTATCTTACCTAGTATGAAGGTCTTCGTGGTGGGCCAGCAGAAGGGCAGCTCGATCTGCCCGAGTTGCCAAGTCTTCCCACGACCGAGCCTCCCGCTGCTCCTTCTCCTCCCGACGCTGTCAACACAAGGGCGCTTCACTTTAATAATAATAATAATAATAATAATAATAATAATCAACTTAGGCCATAGTCAACTTATACACCTTAACTACCTACCACCTCACCTCTTGTAGTTCACTGTGTACACAAATGAGAAATGATAAACAAATGTAAAATCAGGGCGGTGGGGGGGAGGTGATGGGATATTAACATGATAAAATATAAAGTAACAATTAATAGAATGAGTCAGGTTAAAAATAACACTCCTTGGAAAACGATAATCAGTTTGTCAGTAAGGGGTGGTAGAAGTGTTACCTACTCGTGATAACAAGAAAAACAAAATTGCCTCCAGGTAAAATATTAAATTTTAATTAACTCTGTAAAAACTAGGAATAACGGCTATATGTATTTGTGCTTTCAAGTGAAAATGAAGGTGAAAAGATTTTTTAATTAATGCTACGCGTGTCAGGTAAGTCCTTATTATCCTGACGAATTCAACCCCTTGAACATGATGACTTAATCTTTTGAGTATGATAACTTTACACCAGGAGTATGATGACTTAATCTCTTGAGTCTAATAACTTAACACCTGGGGTATAATGACCTATCCCCTTGAGTAGGATGACAACCTCTTGAACCTGTCATATATATTAGTCAGGCAAATATTTCATCGTATTCAAAGAGTTCATTCATCGTACTCCAGGTGTTAAGTTATCATACTCCAGGTGTTAAGTTATCATACTCCAGGTGTTAAGTTATCATACTCCAGGTGTTAAGTTATCATACTCCAGGTGTTAAGTTATCATACTCCAGGTGTTAAGTTATCATACTCCAGGTGTTAAGTTATCATACTCCAGGTGTTAAGTTATCATACTCAAGGGGTTAAGTCATCATACTCCAGGTGTTAAGTTATCATACTCCAGGTGTTAAGTTATCATACTCAAGGGGTTAAGTCATCATACATCCATATATTATACTCAAGAGATTACGTATAATATACCTTTACCTGTATTTTTACCTGTAATATTCTTAATCAATGACAGAAATAAAACTAATAATAATAACAACAATAATGCTAACCTTCCTCTCAGCTACTTGTTGAACACGCGTCTCCTCTATCTCTCGCCTTTGCTCCGGGGTCATACCTTTCCACCTGAAATAGAAATCCATACGAATCATCCAAACCAATTTAAGTCTTTTTCTTACGTTATGAAGTTAATTTATATATCTCATAATCAACTAAACTTTGGCTGTATGTAAATTTAATAAACTTTTATATTTATATTTTTTTGACATGTTGATGACTCAGTCTAATTCGTCAAATTATTCAAATTGGTGTTAAATTCTTTATAAAACTCTTGTTACATTAGGCAGTTGAGTTAGAGAGAGAAGCAAAAAGATAGACAGACAGACAGGGAGAGGAGAGAGATGTTGGTAGATTGCAGGAAAGCTTATCCAGACTTTGGGCGGTGGGTGATCTAGGGGTGGCGTGGGGTGGGGTGGGGTTTGAGAGGTAGGGGTGGCTTGGCAGATGAGGGGGTGGCTTGGGAGAGGAGTGGCCTAGGGAGAGGTAGATCTGAAGGAGACGTGACCTACCTGTGGGGAAGGCAAAAGGTGTGTGGGGTGATCCTACCTGTCGGTGATCACTCGGTGGGGGCCGAGGGCGCTGCGGGCCATCCTAGGGTCCTCCGTCAGTAAGGTGCCAAGGATGGCATTCCTCAGCTCCTGCTCCTCGGCCTTCAGGTCCGCCTGGCGTTCGGCAGCCTTGGCACTTTCACGCTCTCGAGTCTGTTCCCACGCAGGCGGTAGAAGATTAACGTGACACTGTACTGTACTGGTGAGTTTATTGAAGACTGCAGAGACAAGTTTTAATATGTCCCAGTACTAATGTTTACGTTAGGTTAGGTTAGGTTAGGTTAGGTTAGACTAGGTTAGTTTAGCTTCGGTTGGACTAAGTTTAGGTGAGACAGGTTAGGATAGGTTAGGTTAGGTTAAATTGAGATAGACTCTGTTAAATTCGGCTAGACTTAGTCAGGATGGGTTAGGCTATAGTATGTTAAGGTTAGGTTAGTTTAGGTTAGGTTAAAACAGAGAGCCGAGAGTACCTACCAGAGCCTGGTTGTATTGGTCGATGGCCAGCTGCTCGGCCCGTCGGCACAGCTCTTCGGCCTCGGTCAGTTTCCTCGCCCTCTCGTCCACCTCCGCCACCTCCAGCTGCTCCATCCTGGCCGACCAAGGGGGGGGGCGGGGCATTCAGTAACAGGAAGAACCAATAAGTAATGGGAAGAACCACTAACCTAACCTATTGTGTTTTAACCTAATCTAACCTAACCTGACCTAAGCTAACCCCTTCTCCATTCCCCAGGTAACGGAAGGATGTTTAATTAGTTTAATTACGAGATGAACTAATCAGCACCTGGAGGAGTTAATCTTCAGGTAAAACTAAATAAGGGTCCGGGAGACTGAGATTGGTGATAACAGTGTTCCTCTCCTTCTCCAGGTAGGTCCTCTCCTTCTCCAGGTAGGGCCTCTCCTTCTCCAGGTAGGTCCTCTCCTTCTCCAGGTAGGTCCTCTCCTTCTCCAGGTAGGTCCTCGCCTTCTTCAGGTAGGTCCTCTCCTTCTTCAGGTAGGTCCTCTCCTTCTCCAGGTAGGTCCTCTCCTTCTCCAGGTAGGTCCTCGCCTTCTTCAGGTAGGTCCTCTCCTTCTTCAGGTAGGTCCTCTCCTTCTCCAGGTAGGTCCTCTCCTTCTCCAGGTAGGTCCTCGCCTTCTTCAGGTAGGTCCTCTCCTTCTCCAGGTAGGTCCTCTCCTTCTCCAGGTAGGTCCTCTCCTTCTCCAGGTAGGTCCTCTCCTTCTCCAGGTAGGTCCTCGCCTTCTTCAGGTAGGTCCTCTCCTTCTTCAGGTAGGTCCTCTCCTTCTCCAGGTCGGTCCTCTCCTTCTTCAGGTAGATACTATCTTAAGGCTTCTGTTTCTCTGGCAGGTCAAGTACTATTTCACTTATACATCAGGTCAAGTCTGTCTGTCTGTCTGTCTGTCTCAAGAGTAAAGATGGTTCGTTTAATCACGCTACAGTACCGTCTATACATGAGAGAGAGAGAGAGAGAGAGATGAATTACTGACTGGTTGTTCTATAGATGATAAAACTCGACATTATTAACTGTTATGTACATATATAAATAACTGGTTCTAACACTCCCTATATGACCTTTGACCTCATTATAAGAAGATATGTATCGATCAATGACTCAATTCCCACTATATCAGCTGACGACTATAGGTGGATTATATAACAACTCCCAATGATGTAACAAGCCCAATCCTGCCTGAGCCAGATGCTTGGATTGGATCTAGCTCGTTGAGGGGGGGGGGGGGGGAGATGGCACGATACTTGAGAGAGAAAGTTGTTATTATGGAGAAGAAGATTACCCTCGATAATAATATCTTGGTCCTTCTGGGGTGATCTTTTGTACCCATCACCGACGAGGGTTTACGACACACACACACACACCAGACATACACCAGACACACACCAGATATATACACACACACACACACACACCAGACATACACCAGACACACACCAGACACACACCAGATATATACACACACACACACCAGACATACACCAGACACACACACCAGACACACACACACACCAGACATACACACACACACACACACCAGACATACACACACACACACACACCAGATATACACCAGACACACACCAGATATATACACACACACACACACACACCAGATATACACACACACACACACACACACACACACACACACACACCAGACATACACCAGACACACACCAGACACACACACCAGATATACACACACACACACACCAGACATACACCAGACACACACCAGACACACACACCAGACACACACCAGATATATATACACACACACACACACACACCAGATATACACACACACACACACCAGACATACACACACACACACACAGACACACACCAGACATACACCAGACACACACACCAGACATACACACACACACACACACAGACACACACCACACACACACACACACACACACACACACACACACACACACACACACACACACACACCAGACATACATACATACACGCCGCCTATACACCTGTGGATGATGGTGGTTATGGTATGATAGGTTAACAGGTGTCTTTACAGTTCTGTCATACAATAAAGGCACTTCTCTCTCTCTCTCTCTCCCTCAAATCTTGGCCAGGTAGTACCTCTGTCTGACTGTCTATCTCTGTCTGACTGTCTATCTCTGTCTCTCACACACACACACCTTGGCCAGTAACACAAACACCTACCTCTCCCTCTCTTTCTCCTGCAGAAGGCGTTGGCGTTGGTCCTCCTGTTGCTGCCAGAGCCACGCCTTCGTCTGTTCCTGCTGCTGTTTCACACGTTCACCAAAACCCAAGTCCTCCCCGTCAAACCTGCCGGAGGTCATTTGGGCTAGGTTAGAGTTTGGTTAGGTTAGGTTAGGTAAGGTTAGGTTAGGTTAGCTTAGGTTAGGTTAGGGCGTTAAACGTTTCTACCTTGGAAAAATTTAATATACAGTGAAACTTCTTAACGGACTTTGATTTACCGGACTAATCTCTTACATATAGTCCGTAAGGTTTCATATTTAACGGACTTCAATCTAACGGACAAACTTCTCGTATATTGTCCGGTACAGAGAGGGTTTACTGTAGAGACAAATTTTATATCGATTAGGTTAAAAATATAAATCGGTGACACAACTAAAATCGGCCAAAAAAATGTGATTTATATGTAAATTACTATTAAACCAACATCAATATACTAAATGTATTATATTTATACAAGTTGAATTAATTTGTTAAAAGTGAATGTAAACAAACTAAATTATTCCTCATCCAATAATTTGTTTATATTAACTAAAACTTAAGGCATTTATTTATGGTGATTTTTGTCGTAATTTTAAAAACAAACAAATTTTTCGTGTATTTTTTAGTCACACGATCTACATAGGTTTTTTTTGTTTCAATTTTTACTTTTAATTTTTCTCACTGAACCTAACCTAACCTAGCCTGTAACATGAGTTCATTTTCTGGTCGTCTAGCTGGTTACAATTAACAGGATACACTCACCTCAGCTGGTACAATTAACATGATACACTCACCTCAGCTGGCACAATTAACAGGATACACTCACCTCAGCTGGCACAATTAACAGGATACACTCACCTCAGCTGGCACAATTAACAGGATACACTCACCTCAGCTGGTACAGGGTGGAGGTGAGGTGGTGGTGAGAGTTAAGGTCGTACTCCCTGCGTCTTTCTGGTCGTTGCTCTTCACGCCAGTACTGCACCAGCTCCTGCCGACGACCCTCACGAGCCTGGCGAACACAAATTCTTCGTCTGGCGTTAAACTGGATATCAGGCTCATATCGTTATCAAGTGGCTGATGTTCACGTTCGTCTGGCGATAACTAAGTCTGGGTGGTCCTTTACACCTCACCCTTACACTTCACACTTACACCTCACCCCTTTACACCTCACCCTTACACCTCACCCTTACACTTCACCCTTACACCTCACCCCTTTACACCTCGCCCCTTTACACCTCACCCTTACACCTCACCCTTACACCTCACCCTTACACCTCACCCTTACACCTCACCCTTCACACCTAACACTCAAACATAAAAAAATAACGATGTCGACATTTTTTTATTATTAATTGATTGTAAAGTAAATTATATATCAATGTAAATCAAGCTCTCTCTCTCTCTCTCTCTCTCTCAAAGTGTGCGGCCAGACATATTGCCTCACACTGCTGTACTCGACGTAGTTACGAATAAGCTACCTTCTATGTAAAGAACTACTCTATGAATGTATATGAAAGTCTTTGTAACATTCAATGCCATAACATCCTGACCACTGGGGTTAGTTATATAAGACCCTTTGTGAACTCTACTCTGTAATCCTTTTGCGCTACCGCTCACAGGTTGAGTATGGGGTGCACAATAAACTACCCGCTGTAAATGGCAGCATTAAAATTAATTAATAATCCATTACGCTGCCTTCCCTCCATCACCCTCCCTTCCCTCCATCCCCCTCCCTTCCCTCCACCATCCTCCCTTCCCTCCATCACCCTCCCTTCCCTCCATCACCCTCCCTTCCCTCCATCACCCTCCCTTCCCTCCATCCCCCTCCCTTCCGTCCATCACCCTCCCTTCCCTCCATCACCGCTCCCTTCCCTCCATCACCCTCCCTTCCCTCCATCACCCTCCCTTCCCACCATCACCCTCCCTTCCCACCATCACCCTCCCTTCCCTCCATCACCCTCCCTTCCCACCATCACCCTCCCTTCCCTCCATCACCCTCCCTTCCCTCCATCACCCTCCCTTCCCACCATCACCCTCCCTTCCCTCCATCACCCTCCCTTCCCACCATCACCCTCCCTTCCCTCCATCACCCTCCCTTCCCTCCATCACCCTCCCTTCCCTCCATCACCCTCCCTTCCCACCATCACCCTCCCTTCCCACCATCACCCTCCCTTCCCTCCATCACCCTCCCTTCCCACCATCACCCTCCCTTCCCTCCATCACCCTCCCTTCCCTCCATCACCCTCCCTTCCCTCCATCACCCTCCCTTCCCTCCATCCCCCTCCCTTCCGTCCATCACCCTCCCTTCCCTCCATCACCCTCCCTTCCCTCCATCACCCTCCCTTCCCACCATCACCCTCCCTTCCCACCATCACCCTCCCTTCCCTCCATCACCCTCCCTTCCCACCATCACCCTCCCTTCCCTCCATCACCCTCCCTTCCCTCCATCACCCTCCCTTCCCTCCATCATTAAGAGTTAGGCTGAAAGATGGAGGCACTAGGTGGGAGGTACTAGGTGGGAGGTACTAGGTGGGAGGCACTAGGTGGGAGGTACTAGGTGGGAGGCACTAGGTGGGAGGCACTAGGTGGGAGGCACTAGGTGGGAGGTACTAGGTGGGAGGCACTAGGTGGGAGGTACTAGGTGGGAGGCACTAGGTGGGAGGTACTAGGTGGGAGGCACTAGGTGGGAGGTACTAGGTGGGAGGTACTAGGTGGGAGGTACTAGGTGGGAGGCACTAGGTGGGAGGCACTAGGTGGGAGGCACTAGGTGGGAGGCACTAGGTGGGAGTCTTATATATAGTGAGTGGATTAGAGCAGTTACCATGACAACCTGCATCCTGGGAGATAAGGGAGAGCAAGGGGAGAAGATTAGGGGGAGTGGGAACGAAGAAGAATAAGGGGGTGGAAGGGAGAGAAGTAGGGGGAGTGAGAGGAAGAAGAATAGAGGGACGAGTGAAAGAGTTGATGAAGAGGGTTGGAACGTCAGTCGGTGGTAGAGCTCTGAGACGCTGATAGCCATTGGGATAATAGAGCCGGAAAGGTTGTTGGCTATCTCTTGTTTGACTTTGTTCACTAATATGGCACTAATATGGCACCAGACACTAGAAGACTTCACCAGCAGCTAAGTCGTGGCACAGGATGTTACTGGTGGATTTGACTGTTTTTTTGACACTGGTTGTCTTGAGAAACTGTAAGCGATGTTATTCCATGATGAAGCTGTTATACGTTTTGGTGACTGTTTTAAGGGTTGGGACCTAACTCATACAACCTGGAGCGTGGAGCAAATTTACACAATTATATACACACTGAGGAAATAAAGTCTGTTGACTACCTGAAGTTTGTAGCTTTGATGACCACAACAACAATCTTGTGCCGGGCGTTATTGTGTCCTGAGATACAATAACAGACAGAAAGAAAGAAACCAGTACAGTGTAGACAGCGCTAATTAAACAAAAAAAAAACTATCAACCTTGTTTTCCTGGTGCTGTAGGAGAAGTGCGGCTCTGTCCTGCGTGGCTGCCAGACGTTCAAACTCTTGCTGGGTGCGCCTGGCGTCCTCCTCCTGACGCCGGCGTTCTTCCACCTGTTGCGACAATGATGCCACGTCCACCTGCAACACAACTCATTGTTTACATCTGCCACGGTGTTGCTACGTCACCCTGCAACACACACACACATAATGTAGAGGTGTAAATGATGCACTTCTCTGATCATGTCACACCTGGTAAGCCAATCAGCATATATCACGTATCGATGCGTAACACTAACTCACTCAAGTTACGACGCAATGGTGAATTCTGAAATGTTCGTATCTTGAATATCTCACTCAAGACACAAATTACGATTCATGGTATTTCTTGTCACCAAACTTTCCACATAATCTTGAAGATGTAAGACGAGACACAACCTGATGTCCTGTTTGTTGAAGCAAGAGAGAAAAATCCTTAACGAGATGTCGTCAATATTAGAGAAAGATTCGAGCTTACTTCGTTAACGTTCCTGTAATCCACCAGCGAGGGGGAAGAACCTTACCATATAATATGTAGTAGGGAGGGGAGAGCATGAGGAGGTCAAGAGGGAGAGGAAAGGAAGGGGAACAAGAGAGAGAGAACAGGGGATTGGGCAAGAGGAAGAGGAATGGAGGGGGCAAGAGAAAGAGAACAGGGTATTAATAAGAGGGAGAGAAGAGAAAAAGAACAGGAAAAGGGCAAGATGAAGAGAACAGGAGATAGGAGTTAGACCATAGACAAACATAACCAATGACACTGTCTTAGAATATCATCTGAAGGACCTAACTTAACCTAACCTAACCTATGTACATATGTATTTAACCCAAAGATCAGAATCCTTCCTTCCACCTCTGAAATTGCGTGTGTGTGTGTGTGTTATGGTGGGAGATCTGTAGCGTTAATAGTATCTAGTCCTACATTAGGCCTCTACCAACACTTATATACCTTCTCTCCTCTTATAAACATTTTTGAATCCCTCTCTCTCCCTATCCCCTCTACCTCTCCCCTCTCTCACGTTACCTCATCTTACACAACAAACAATAATAAAAATAATACAAGCAAACTCATAATTCAACTTAATATCACGTCAGGATATATTTCTTATACCTCGCCTCTCCCCTAAGTAGAGGTTGATATTGTCTGTCTTTGTCTTTACGGTATACACGACTCCTCAGTGAATTATTTATTTTACCCAGGCCCTGTGAGTGGTTGTCGTTGTTTTGTTGTTGTTGTGATGTTGTTTTCGTCATAATTGGCTTAGCTGCTGTTGTTTTTGTTGTTTTCTTGTTGTTGTTTTGGTCTCCTATGCGTTGTTTTGATTCGATTTCTCTCTCTCTCTCTCTCTCTCGCTTACGTTTTAGAACCTCGAATAAATGAACCAATGAACCAGTCTCTTACCTAGAACCAATGAACCAGTCTATTACCTAGAACCAATGAACCAGTCTCTTACCTAGAACCAATGAACCAGTCTCTTATCTAGAACCAATGAACCAGTCTCTTACCTAGAACCAATGAACCAGTCTCCTACCTAGAACCAATGAACCAGTCTCTTACCTAGAACCAATGAACCAGTCTCTTACCTAGAACCAATGAACCAGTCTATTACCTAAAACCAATGAACCAGTCTCTTACCTAGAACCAATGAACCAGTCTCTTACCTAGAACCAATGAACCAGTCTCTTACCTAAAACCAATGAACCAGTCTCTTACCTACAACCAATGAACCAGTCTCTTACCTAGAACCTACTCACCAGTCTCTCCAGAAACAGACAACCACTCGTATCCTGAAGCATATATTTTTTTTTATATCACTCGACTTATAATATGAGTTCTTTTATGTAATATTATCCCCCCTTCCCACCCTTCCCCCTCCCCCTTACACTCTCCCCCCTCCCCCTCCCCCCTCTATAGAAAACGTCTAATGAGATACTTAAACCATAATTATTTTTCTTCGAGTCTCGTTTTTCTTCTATTCAATATAACTAAAGAGTATTATTGTAATTCTTGTGTTCCTTTCTTTTCTTATGATGCCTCGTAATAAAGTAGGGTGGAGTATTAACTTGCGGTTGAGTAATGTGGCAGTGAGTGTGTGTGTGTGTGTGTTAAAGGAGTGTAACTAGTTAAGACCCCAAAGGTAATTTTTTGCCTCCTGACTGCTATTAAAGGAGCCGTACTTTGTTAACTCAGATAGATAGATAGTGATTATATTGTACATCCTAGGAAAAAAACAGACTCCCCCCCCCCCCCCCCCCCACTCATTAAAACTTCAGAAGGAACACCGCGAGGGTTTTGTCTCTCCTGGGAAAAGAACAACCTGACTGGATCTACTAAAATAATTACCACTCGTTCAGATCTCCCAGGAAGGAAGTAATTATACTATATCCCATACATCATAACATTGGGACTTTGCTGTGTACATATATAAGATTTGTTGTTGTCTTTTAGAGAAAATTACATAGAAGAATGTTCACCAAAAACTATTGAATTATTATTTTTTAATTTGTTTTTTGTTGATATGATATAAAGAGTGAATTATTTTTCTCTGTGGTTTTTGATGGTTTAATCCACTAAGTATGGTGACTTAACCCTTGAAGACGATGTTTTAATCCTCTCATCCTCAAAGAGTTTAAATAACTGGTTTAAATCTTACAAAACCAGACCAACGTACCAGTGCTTACAAATATTCCTGAGAGTAAATATTATTAAAAAAATAGAAATAAAAATATAAATAATAAACGAGAACAACAACAACAACAGGTATGCACGGTGAAAATAATCGAGCGTAAATTACCAGGTTAATTAGGTCTGATATTAACACAAATGAGCCTTGACTGGAGGGAAGCAATATACGTTGATTGATCCTTACCTGGCAACCTTCCGAGGAGAGATACGAGGTCGTGTTTATTATCCGCCTTTGGTATGTAATAAATCCGACAGCTGAGGCTATTATGCTTATAGATTATCTTAGTGCTTTTTTACACGGGGTCCCTTGTTGTTTATACGAGTTCCTTTGTTTACACGGGGTCCCTTGATGTTTGTGTTTACAGAGTCCTTGTGTTTAAATTCCCAGAATATTTATATCAGCACGAACTTCAAACTCAATCAAAGGTTATTGTAAACACGAACATTAAGGGGCTCTGTATAACACACACACACACACACACACACACACACACACACACACACAAAGTGATATTACAAACACAAACAGAGTACATTGTAAACACACGCCGAGGGAAACTGTAAACATAAACGTTCTAGGACATTGTATAAACATTCTCTAGAGTCAAGTAACATTTACTGACCTCGTACTGTTAAAATTACTGTTGATGTGACTTGAAGGAAGATGATCGTATGAAGCATTCAAGTTAGGTCAGGTCAGGTCGGGTCAGGTCAGGTCGGGTCAGGTCAGGTCGTGTTCGTGATACGGTACTTTACAACGCTTCAGACTTTTTCACCCTTAATACATGAGTCATAAAGGGAAGCATGAACTCCACATGCTTCCCAGATGGGCGCTGTAAACGCTTCTGCGCTACACCTTACACAGGATGTAAGGGGGTGCCCAATAAACTAGCCCCCTCGTGGACAATCTAAAATAAAAATCTGACTCACCGCTATGGAGGTGATCCTGGGCTGGTGAATTCTGACGGCCCTTTCCTCTAGCAGGCGGCGACGATGGGCGATCCTGGCAGCCTCCTTCTCCTCCAACACCCAGGAGGGCAGGGCAGGACCAGCTGCTGAGATGGTGAGGCTGCTGGTGGTGGCCGACATCTTGATCTGATGTTAATATTAAAAGTTAGTATTGGTGATAGTTATCTCTATCTATCTATCATCTATCTATCTATCTATCTATCCATAGCTCGCTTCTCTGCCGAATGAATCCGTGCGTCAGAACTAATACAATCATGGGTTTGGAAAGTTAACAGAGACGGCGTTTGATCCCCCCCCCCCCTCTCCCGGTTGCTACAGCGATGTGCCCTATCAGGATGTTATTGGAATATCATGTGAAGTCCAAATCATTCTGTGGGACCATTGTCGAACCGTGGCCTCATTCTCGTCTCACACACATACACATTAACGTAGCCCAGAGCGAGGAAGTTGTCAAAGGCCCTTGTTAGCTCACCAGATATCCTTTCATCCTCATTTAGTAGAGACAAACAGACAGACATAGAGAAAGATGTATAGACAGACGAATAAGCCAAACAGATAGGGAGATAGACATACCCCATCCAGAATAAAAGACAGAGAGACATATCCTGAAAATAAGACTAAGTCGGGACAAATTATCCCTGGATAACACTGGACAAAATTTCCCTGGACAAAAAATAAGTGTATGTAAAGTAGGTTGGATAGATTAGGTTAGGCTAGGCTAAACAAGGTTAGGTTTATTATCCAGCTAACTCTAATACATAACTAAAACTGTTCTGAATTTCATTACATCAGATTTGGCTAGGATAAGTTTGGCTCCTCAATAAACTAAATAAATAAATATCCTGTCCGTGGTATTTCTCCAACACTGGCTGTCTCAGAAGGTAAACAAAGTGTGGCTGAGGCGTTCTTGAGCCCCCCTTGTTAAGTAAGCCGCATTATATCCTCACGTTCCTGGGATTAGGAAACGAAATCCTTTAGGGCGGGCGGTCATCCCTCCTCCCCTACCCCCTACCGACCTCCAGATGACTGAGTGAACGTAAGTCTGTAGTTGTTTCATATCTGTGAACCGAATACCGTGTGTGTGTGTGTGTGTGTGGCGACCTGTGGTGTAATGGTCAGCATGCTCGCCTCGCAATCGAACGGACCCAGGATCGATCCCCGGGCAAGATGAAACTATGGGCAAGTTTCTTGACGCCATTTGCCTCTGTCTACCCAGCAGTAATTGGGGACATGGAAGTTAATCGATTTGCGGATCGTATTCCAGGGTAATGGTTAGCCACTGCAGTTGGAGAGTTGTCCGGTCTTCTCGGACTATTCCTTGATACTGGGTCATGCAGCTCGTTAACTCAGGGTGTGGTTGTTGTGTTGGCGACAGCTTCTACACCTTAAACAAATTCACGCCTAGGTGGCCCTTGGGCCGGCCATCCTTGTTACACGAGGGTCAACCGCTATTGTTATTATATGGGGGGGGGGGGGGGGTGACTGTACTGGGAAAAAACAATTACTATAAACGCCACAAGAACCACACAATGCGTCACTGAACCACACAGTCCGTCACTGAGCCACACAGTCCGTCACTGAACCACACAGTGCGTCACAGAACCACACAGTCCGTCACTGAACCACACAGTGCGTCACAGAACCACACAGTCCGTCACTGAACCACACAGTGCGTCACACTCGCCAGGGGAGGAGGCTGCTGGTGACCCACTGATGAATTTTTCAATATTTCATTAAGTTAATTAACGAGTGAAGCATTAAAGGTGCCGCGGCGGTAACAAACAGTGAAGGCTTTTGTTACAGCTCAGGACTTTATCTATCTACTACAGTCACCAAGATACAGCAGCCATAACACTACAGTCACCATGGTAACAGTCACCACACACGTTGTAACAGTACAGAAATACATTATCATTATGTGAGAATAATTTTCAAAAACTACATTACAAAAATTACTGTAATAATCTCACTCACTGTAATGGCAGTAATTACATATTTTCTTTGTAATAACGTCACGTCTGTCTGAATGTCACATAAAACGTAGTAATTAATGGAGTATCTGATTGATAATTACGATGTGAATGGCTTATTAGTGAGAACTATTGCAATAAGACCACCAACTAACACTTATTAATAACACATAGGTTGTAATAATGCCACTCTTAATTACGTACATAACACAGACGTACAGACACATAAACACACACACACACACACACACACACATATATACACACACACACACACTGCTGCAATATCTTATACCTATTCTGGTAATATCACTTAAGTAGTATTTGTATTAACACAGTAACACAGTATGGTCGTAACACAGTATTAACGCGGTATGGTCGTAACACAGTACAGTTATAACACAGTACAGATGTAACACAGTACGATAGTAACACAGTACGGTCGTAACACCTGGGCTGGTCTTCACTGCCTCCCTGGACACACATCTACTTACTACTGCCGGCATTGACCGTCCCCCAGGCTACATCCCCCCCCCTCATTTACCCCCATCTCCCCCCTTTCTTTTCTCCCTTTCCTCCCTCCCGCCTTCCTTTTACCCTCCGGAGCTTCCCCCTCCCCCTTTTGCTTCCAGCCCTTCCTTTTTCTATACTCTCTCTCTCTCTCTCTCTCTCTCTCTCTCTCTCTCTCTCTCTCTCTCTCTCTCTCCTGCTGTCATGTTTCAGGAAGATTAGCGTTGAAGGGGCAGTTTGACAGGGTATTTTAAGGCGTGTTTTCAAGAGGAGTTTGTGTGTGTTTGTGTGTGTTTGTGTGTGTGTGTGTGTGTGTGTGTGTGTGTTTGTGTGTGTGTGTGTGTTTGTGTGTGTGTAGGGGGGGGGGGGTACCTACACTTGAACCCACAACCAATATTATTGTCTCATTATAAGTCAACACAAACCAATCGTGTTCTGGGTATAGTACATTCCTGTGTTCCCTTATCGAACATGTCAGGCTGTCTTCCTCACTGTCTCCCTCACTGTCTCCCTCACTGTCTCCTTCACTGTCTCCTTCACTGTCTCCTTCACTGTCTCCTTCACTGTCTCCCTCACTGTCTCCTTCACTGTCTCCTTCACTGTCTCCCTCACTGTCTCCTTCACTGTCTCCCTCACTGTCTCCTTCACTGTCTCCTTCACTGTCTCCTTCACTGTCTCCCTCACTGTCTCCTTCACTGTCTCCCTCACTGTCTCCTTCACTGTCTCCTTCACTGTCTCCCTCACTGTCTCCTTCACTGTGTTTCTTATTGTCTTCCTCACTGTCTCCCTCACTGTCTCCCTCACTGTCTCCCTCACTGTCTCCCTCACTGTCTCCCTCACTGTCTCCTTCACTGTCTCCCTCACTGTCTACCTCACTCCCCTGTCCTCCGGGGGATTACCTCATTGAACGTGTATAGAGACATGATAGTCCTAAATAATAGAACGATTCTCCTGCCTCACCACACTCGTCTCCTGCTCCACCTCACCACACTCGTCTCCTGCTCCACCTCACCACACTCGTCTCCTGCTCCACCTCACCACACTCGTCTCCTGCTCCACCTCACCACACTCGTCCCCTGCTCCACCTCACCACACTCGTCTCCTGCTCCACCTCACCACACTCGTCCCCTGCTCCACCTCATCACACTCGTCTCCTGCTCCACCTCACCACACTCGTCTCCTACTTCACCTCACCACACTCGTCTCCTGCTCCACCTCACCACACTCGTCTCCTGCTCCACCTCATCCCACCCTACCCCACTCTGCCCCACCTCACTTCGCCTGTCTGCCATTATCATAAAAGCGTCTAAGTGAAAAGCCAACAGCAGCAGCAAGAGTCGGTGTGTTGGTCATATCGAGCGACCAGACGATGAGTGAGTCAACCAGGACACCCCTCCCTCCTTCCCTCCCTCCCTCTCTCCCCCCCTTCCTTCCTTCCTCCATCCCTCACTTACCCCCACCTACCTCCATCCCTCACCTACCCCCACCTACCTCCATCCCTCACCTCACCTCCTTCCTCCACGCAAAGGTACCGAATACCGAGCAACAATCACGAGGACGTCACGCGAGCTGCCCTGCCTCTACCTACCTGGGGGACCTCACCTGGGGGGGGGGGGGGCGGAGGTAATCCTGGGTGTGAGTTTTAACCAAGCCAGACACAAGTGAGCATACGGACAGACGTACATGGGGGGAAGGGGGAGTCATGCTCACTGTTATATAGTGCAAGGGAGCATTTTGGATTACCTTGAAAGCCACTGTTGGAAATACCTGTGATCCGTACTTAACATCTTGAGTACATTGACAGCTTGAGTACATTAATAACTTGAGTACATTAACATCTTGAGTACATTTACATTTTAAGTACATTGACATCTTGAGTACATTATCATCTTGAGTACATTGTCATCTTGAGTACGATATTTCAACTTCCTGTGTACGATGAGAGCAAGCAGAAAGTTTCAGTCTCTCATAATTCTTATATATTGTTGGAATAATATAATTACGAACCTTATTACACGCTTAATGACCTTACTTGCTGGAGCGCATTAATAACATTATAACACCATCAGCGACTTAGCATCTTGAGTATAATTACTTTACTCGTTTACTAAAATGTCATCGTATGAAAAGGTTGTAGACAAGGACGTTAAAAGATCACGTCATCGTACTCGGGGTTTAAGCTGTACTCAAGGGGTTACGTTTGTTATCCTGAAAATCAATTCGTGGGAGTCGATCCTTGCCACGGCCAGACCCTCACACACACACACACACACACACTACTACTACTACTACTACTACTACTACTACTAATAATAATAATAATAATAATAATGGTTGACCCTCGTGTAACAAGGATGGCCGACCCAAGGGCCACCTAGGCGTGAATTTGTTTAAGGTGTAGAAGCTGTCGCCAACACAACAACCACACCCTACGTTAACGAGCTATATGACCCAGTGTCAAGGAATAGTCCAAGAAGACCGGACAACTCGCCAACTCCACTTGCTAACGATTAACATCCAGGTCCTCAGTTATTGCTGGGTAGACAGGGAAATGGCGTAAAGAAACTTACCCATAGTTTCACCCTTCCCGGGGATCGAACCCAGGTCCGCTCGATTGCAAGGCGAGCATGCTGACCATTACACAGGTCGCCTTCACACACAGAGTCTAGATAGAATGGCGTGGCGTGTGTGTGTGTGTGTGGTCTAGGCGTGGCAAGGATCGACTCCCACGAATTGATTTTTATGACAATAAAAACGTCAGTAACTCTTCCTCGTATAGTGACGTTATGATGTTTCTCAGCACCATTCCCCCCTCCAGCACTATGGGGGGGGGGGGGGGGGGTCCTAACTGAGGGTTCCTAAAACCAATCCCCCGCCCCCAGAAAAAAATGGTTTCCCAGGAGTTACATCACTGGCTACGTATGGTGGGAAGAAGATTCAATTCCCTCTTTTTCTCTCTTTGGTAATATTACAACGAAAAGTACCTCAGTTAATATAGCTCACTTTCCATTTTTATTAATACAAATCTGACTTTGAATATTTTGTGTGTGTGTGTGTGTGTGTGTGTGTGTGTGTGTGTGTGTTTTAGAGACCTCTTGTATAAGTTCAATGAGAAACATACATCAAAAATATTAAACTACAAAAGACACACAAGACTTTATTGAGATTTTGGAAGAGAATTACTAACGGTGATTGAAAAATGATGAGACATTCCAGTTGTTGTTGTTGTTGTTGTTGTTGTTGAGTGATGGTGGACAGTGTCGTGTTAGTCCTCAGGTTGATAAATGAAACATAAGGGTCTGTCCTAATGAGAACACTCAGCTAGTAAAGACAGTGTCCTTCTCAGCTAGTAAAGACACTGTCCTTCTCAGCTAGTAAAGACACTGTCCATATTCCAGACCAATATTTAAGTAATACAATGATTCGTTCCAATAGTTAAGCCACGAGACCCAACACCACACCTCCTCACCTCGGTACACACACGTTAATGTTAGTCTTACAAGAGAGGCAGCAGTGGGCGGTAAGCTTCTTGTTGTTGGCACTCTGAGCACTATAGTAACAGTTGATTAAACGCCGAATTAATTTAAGTTTCATAACCAACAAGCTGTCTTTAAGCTTCTCAACCAACAAACTGTCTTTAAGCTTCTCAACCAACAAACTGTCTTTGAACTTCACCAACAAACTCTGTAACAAAACTTTGATTTAGGCTTGAATTACTCGTGAGTATAAGGTGAGTCTTACCTTTCACCTGAACTACCTACTTAATTAATATTTTTAAAAATGAAATACCAGAATGAGTTTTAGTTTTAGAATTCTTGTGAAATTTTATTAAGTGAAATATGACTAAACCTGTAATCCAGAAAACTTTTTAGGGACTGACGTATATAAACTAATTAGTACACCTGGTTCACCTGAGTTTTAGAATAAATCATCGAATTAAGTTACATTTGAATAAAGGCATAATCCCTCTTATCTGGCTATCTTGAATAAATTACCACATCTAACGAACTAGTATATATATATAAGTCCATTATATCGAGGGTTCTATGAGATATGAAATCCCCCTATTTAACGGATTATATGGAAACAGAAGTCCGCTATATGGAGGTTTCGCTGTGTGTGTGTGTGTGTGCATTAGTTGCTACAGGAAAGCTATTATTAAGATCTTGTAAATTATATCATGTTAGAGTTAGGTTTTTCATGTGCAGGTGAATTGTTCATATTTTGTTTAATTAGAGAGAGAGAGAGAGAGAGAGAGAGAGAGAGAGAGAGAGAGAGAGAGAGAGTGAGTTAATACACCAAGGCTTTCATCTGTCCTGGTTAGAATGGGACTGTGCAGTAAGGATGAGGCTGACTTTTATGTATCCGTGGACATCAAAATGCTCTCTCTCTCTCTCTCTCTCTCTCTCTCTCTCTCTCTCTCTCTCTCTCTCTCTCTCTCTCTCTTAACACCATCTCGTGTCCTTTAAAAAATAGATCAATAGATGAGAAGAGAGATAACTAAATAGAGACTAAACTAATGAATAAATAGAATATATATAAATAAATCGATAAATCCAACTACGATGTTAGAGAAAATAAGAATAATCTACATTTACCTTTTTTTTAATAAGCTTTTGTTATCTTAGTTACCTGTGAGGAGATAAGCACTTACCTGTCGTAATTTCTATCTGCCTAGTAATTATCGTTTTACCTGTGATATGACAAGGATGTACCTCTTATAAGCTGGTTATATTTAATTAATTAAGGATTTAACTGTAGTAAGCTGTTTGTGTTTAGTTAATTAAATATTTACCTGTAATTACCTGATTATATTTAGTTAATTATGATTTTTTGGTGAATGAACAGGTGTTTTGAGAGCCTAAGTGTAGGTTACAACACAAGAGAGAATTAATTGGTGCAATACTAACCTAACCTAACCTAACATAACATAACATAACATAATTTTCTTTTAATATGAACATAACAAATTTCTTTACTCATAAAATATTAATCGTAGCTGTATGCAAATCCCGTTAACAAAGGTATGGCCCCCCCCCCCCCACCTTTACACACAACTGAACTACCTTGAACTGCCTAATTAACATATACAACGAGAATGTTAGTTTGTAAATATTAACATTCTTGAAAGATCTACTCGGCCCTTACAACGTCGACAACATACTGTATATATAGTAAATTGTATAAGCATGTGGAGGAACGTATTATGTATTTTGTATGTAACTTATAAAATACAGTATATAACCCTAGTTTGACCTGAGCTTAAGAGGGATGTGGTTTGTTTACAAGGTATGAAGGAGAGACGGAGTGGGGAGAGAAAGTAGAGGAGATAAAATGAGAGATGGTTAGAGAGACAGAGTGGGGAGAGAAAGTGAGAGAAAGTAGAGGAGATAAAATGAGAGATGGTTAGAGAGACAGAGTGGGGAGAGAAAGTGAGAGGAAGTAGAGGAGAGACTGACAGACAAACAGACAGAGAGAGAGAGAGAGAGAAGGAGGGTCATCCAGCCCTTTAAGAATGCGTAACATTCAGGTATATTGGGTCACTAATTACTAGGTATGGTGGGGAGATCACTCAGGTAGCTGGAGGAAGCTGATTCAGATTCCAGACTGATTGCCCAAGGTCCTCAGGGATTAGGGTGAGGTTAGGTCAGGTCAGGTCAGGTCACTGTCTGTGTTGATTTAGGTATTGTGATGCATTAAAGTAGTACTAACAGATGGCACTTTCTTATTGTATGAAGAAAGTGACGAAGTAAAATCAAATTAATCCGGGTTCTATTGACTTGACTGCTTGAAGGGGGTAGTGAGGGTGAACAGTATACATTAAACACCATTCCACAAGCTGGCTGGACTTGCGGTATATGGGAAGTATTTGCGTGAGGCGGGAAGTACCGAGAAAGTAACCTATGGGAGGAGGGAAGAATCTTTAGAAGACTTGAAGTTCTTGAGAATGGTCGCTAGCAGAACAGAAGTGCCTGGAAAATACTTGTGAGGATACGGGAAGTGTCTTGAAACTACTCATGGGAACGGGAAGTGTCTTAATTGGACAGGTAGGCCAGAGCACCATCACAGGTAATTAGTGCTGACACTTGATCTTTGATGTTGTTAGAAGTGCCGTCAGCGGTAGTCTCATTAGTGGTGTCAGCATCTGTTAGGATAATACTGCGTTCACCATCATTAATAAAAGTGTTGTCATCAGAAGTGGTATAAGTTGTCAGCACCATATAGTGTCCGTATATTTCTGCTGTTAAGACCCGTAAGTAGCTTTTGGCGTCAGCAGCTTAGGGTGTCAGCATCATTGCGGCACCTTTAACTTCAGTACCCGGTATCATTCACTTCAGTACCCGGTATCATTCACTTCAGTACCCGGTATATGTGTTAGGTTTTCAGGTCGTTTCAGCAGTTTTAACCTAACTTGATCAACTTAACCTAACCTTTCAACCTAACTTAGTCTAACGTAACCTTATTTAACCTAAATTAACCTTACTCAACCAAATCTATTTTAACTTAACCTACCTGTCTCTATTTAACCTAAATATACTTTACCTTATTTAACATTAATCTAACTCTTTAACTAAACATGAAAACTTCTTTAATTTAACCTAACACTTGATGTCTTCACTCCTCCCTTTCCTTTACCATGTAGGAGTTCACAGGTGTTTTAGACTCGGCGACACATCACTTGGTCCAGACGATCTTCCATGGGTGATGATCCACCATATTTCTGATGATACTCAAGAGCTCGTTTCCTTAATCAGTGAACTAATCTCTGAGGAGCTGAATTATTGTTCCATAGGTTTAACTTCATCCTGTGTAAGCTGCTCGATAATAGAGGTCACGGTAGCGGTGGTTTAGTGCATGGAGCGTGTGGGATACATTCAAACACTGGTACACTAGAGTCGTCGAGTTGTTCGGACTTTGCCTCCAAACGGCACAATGTAACCAGGTTTTTTTCCGAGTTTAAGAAGGCGTATGATACGGTGAGGAGGCGAGGCATCCTAAGATTCTCCACGAGTTTGCGTTTAGTGGCAGGATGACTCATTCAATAAAAATTGGTTTTTGTTGAGCGCGATTTTCACTGTAGGATGGGGAACATTTTATCTGGTCTGAAGTGTTAGGCTGGGGTTCCACAGGGTAGTATGCGCATCGTTACCTTAGTTGACATTGTGAAGTTGGCAGAGGCATGTTTCCGTTTTACTCCCATTTACTCGGTTTTCATCCAGACTCTGATTTATTTCTATACAGATAAATGATCCCGTGTGTGGACGATACACAATAACCTTGGTTGATCTATGAAAAGAAACTACCTTGAGATTCTCACTTTGGTCTCTCAAGCCTCTATATACCCTTAAGTCTCCTCTGCGTTAGGTGAGTCAAACATCTATTACCCCAAAACGACTGAAACAAAATCTGACGACCAGGAATAAGTGCCGCGTCTGGTGGTTTTAGAGTCTGCACCTAGTATGTGGACTCACTTCTTATCTGTACCAATGACTCCAAGACTGACTCTGGTGATGGACTGATGTAGATCTTTACCCAGAGCGGCTGCCTTACATACTGCTTTATCAATTCTCCTGGACTTGAAGGTAATTATAACCTCCAATAATATGATTTGACCATTTCTAGAGACCGAAGAAGCGTCCGTTAATTCTACAGTCTATAGTGGAACTGCTCAACTCTACCAGCTGATGTGGCCGTCAGATCTGTTACTGCTGGGTACCAACACTCGTAGTTATGTCAGGCAATGAGAAAACAGACAAGGTGACTATAGTAATGTTTTGTCCTATCCAGCGTCTGTACTTCAACCATTCTATTTTCCGAGATACACAATACGTCCTGAGGTTAGGTTAGGTTAGGTGTTTGTGGTAGAAGCTGGGGAATGATTCACATGGGTGGACTTGGCCTGTCTATCGGAACCAGCAGAGAGAAAGTGACAGTCGCCTGGGAGAACACGAGTAAAGGTAATTTATTGTTGATCTCTCTCTCTCTCTCTCTCTCTCTCTCTCTCTCTCTCTCTCTCTCCCTCCCTCTCCCGTTCACCTGTCACCTGCACCAGGGGGCATCTCACATCGGCCTGATAACCACTTTACACTCGCTGAGGTGTTCCCATAGTGTGGAATATTGGTCCAGTATTATAACCTTGTGTTGTGGCTGACGGACCTCTCTCTCTCTCTCTCTCTCTCTCTCTCTCTCTCTCTCTCTCTCTCTCTCTCTCTCTCTCTCTCTCTCTCTCTCTCTCTCTCTCTCTCTCTCTCGCTCTCTCTCTGGTTGAGTGTGTTTTTGTTATATATTAGCTTATTGTATTTGTGTCTCCCATAATAATGATAATAATAGTGATGATCTTAATGGTTAATCATACTAATGTTAGACTACAACTACTAATTATAATAACGAGCATAATAACAGTAACATCATCGTTGACCTTAATGATAATATAAGAGATGAGAAAAATAGTAGACACCAATAATAATAATAATAATAATAATAATAATAATAATAATAATAATAATAATTCCTCTTATAATTCCCACATTGGAAGCTCATAGTTGATAAAATTCTTGCTGTTTAAACTTGGGAAATATGACCATAGAGTTTATTATTATTAATATTATTATTATTATTATTATTATTATTATTATTATTATTATTATTATTATTATTATTATTATTATTATTATTATTATTGCCGTATTTTGTTCTCAGTTTATTTTATTTAATTCATACATATAACATATGGAAGGAGAGAGAGAGAGAGAGAGAGAGAGAGAGAGAGAGAGAGAGAGAGAAGGCTAGGTAAGAGGTAGCCTGTGTGAGAGAGAGAAAAAGAGAGAGAGGAAGTGGGAGGCTAGGTAAGAGGTGGTCTGTGTGTCTGAGAGAGAGAGAGAGAGAGAGTTGGGTGGTCGAGCGCGCGTGTGAGTGAGGGAAGCAGCCAGCCTAGACCCTCTCTTACCTACAGTCGAAGCTTGTCTCCCCTCGTAACAACACTGACGGTGGAAACAGCTATAACACAACCCCCACATCAACTAACCCACTACACACACACTCACTCACACACACCTCACCCCCCGCAGGTACACTCACTCGCTACTTACCTCCCTTGTAAATAATAATAATAATAATAATAGAAAAAAATACCATTAAATTAAATTCAAAGTGATATTTTAAATAAGGAAAAGTAATTTAGTTAATATATTTTTTGAGGATAATGTTGATGGTTATTTATAAGGAGTGTAAAATTGTTTGGTTAGGGTAGGTATATCCCCTCCCCTCTCTCCCCTGTGTTGTTTGTGTCGTGAAGTTTATGTATATAGACACCACTCACCGCTCCAACATCTGACGGAGTGGGTGAAGGAGGGAAGAATAACAGCTGCGTCCCATACCTTCTCACCACCACCACAGGCGCCCTCCTATAAGCTGTGCCAACTACCCCACAGCCATAAACTTAACACTTTAGTGAAGAAAGATTGACTTACGTACATCTCACCTGCCAAACTTCAAACAGGTAAGAGAATTCACCTTTTATACTAATCACGGTCATCACCAGTAGGTTAACACAGGTATGATATTAATGTATTCTATAAGTTCATTGATTCCTTGTGATGTTACCCTAATGAGCTCACCTGAGAGGATGCTGGTGAAGGTCACAACTTGATTTTTAGTGGTTAGGTTTGGTTAGGTTAGGTTAGGTTAGGTTAGGTTAGGTATATATTATTGTCCTTTAGTGCATGTTTCATATCCTAAATAGTAATGCAAATAGTGAAATAGAATTGGTGTATGTATGTATGTATGTATGTATGTATGTATGTATGTATATATGTGTGACTATGTGTGTGTATATGTACTTACAAAAAGACAAACAAACACTTACTTAAAATAACATAAATTCTCACATATTTTTTTTCCAGGTCACGAAGCTAAAATAAATAATTAAATAGTGTAAATAAACACCGACTCAGAAGATAATACCACTGACTTATGCTGTAAAAATAAAACTCAAAGTTGTCGTCTTCAATTACCAGTTTCCTCCCTATTGTTATTTTTTCGTTTTAACCTACGCGATACAGTGGATTTCTCTCTTCATATAATCCGTTTGAGAGGAGGTTTGTATATAACTGACGCCTAGATATGATGGACTTACAATTCTATTCAGAGAGAGAGAGAGAGAGAGAGAGAGAGAGAGAGAGAGAGAGAGAGCAGAAACCCAGATTAATAATGCCATTACGAGAGACAGACACATGACCCCTTGTAAATGGTAAAGCTCTATAATGTGACACATGAGGAGAGGATAATCTCTCTCTCTTCCTTTCTGTATTTCTTTATTTCTCTCTCTCTCTCTCTCTCTCTCTCTCTCTCTCTCTCTCTCTCTCTCTCTCTCTCGCACTCTTGACATTCACTCGGTACACACCACGGATGTATGTGTGTGTGTGTGTGTGTGTGTGTGTGTGTGTAAAGGACATGTTAACAGTATGCATTAGTGTGTATAGATGACGTTAACAGTGTGTATATATTACAATGCACCTGTAACAGTAAATAATACACAATACAATACAATTATTTATATATAAACATAAATCCTCCCAAACATACACAGAAATATACACTAGAAAATACGCACATTCATACACCATGTTTAACTCACAAAATACACATGGGTACACGACCATCACCATCCTCACACACACACACACACACACACACACTACAAACTTCTGTACTAAACTTTTTAATATAAACGTAAAACCAAAGTGGATTGTGTAGTTTTTATGATACGCTTGGAGCAGTGTACAGTAGATAACAGCAGATTATACAGTAGAGTAACTAAGCCTTCAGTATACAAGGAGGGTGTGTGTGTGGCTTGAACCATACCTGATTGGCTTGAACTACATCTGGGTGGCTTGAACCATTCCTGATTAGCTTGAACTACATCTGGGTGGCTTGAACCATTCCTGATTGGCTTGAACTACATCTGGGTGGCTTGAACCATACCTGATTAGCTTGAACTACATCTGGGTGGCTTGAACCGTACCTGATTGGCTTGAACTACATCTGGGTGGCTTGAACCATTCCTGATTGGCTTGAACTACATCTGGGTGGCTTGAACCATTCCTGATTGGCTTGAACTACATCTGGGTGGCTTGAACCATTCCTGATTGGCTTGAACTACATCTGGGTGGCTTGAACCATACCTGATTGCTCCATTTCAAGGCTGGGTTGTGTAAGAGGCCTCAGGTGATCGAACACAGATAACTTAAAAGCAGGAAATAAACCTGTGTCCACTTCCTAATGTGGAGGTTAACATATTACAAATGTAATGTATTTTGTACTCCAGATGTACTTACTACATTACAAGATGGGATGTACACCAGGGTTCCAGAGAGACAGAGAAGAGAGGATAAACAGTCAGACAGGCAGACAGGCAGACAGGCAGATAAACAGACAGGAATAAAAAGGAGAGAGAGAGAGAGAGAGAGAGAGAGAGAGAGAGAGAGACTTATATATGAATCATAAGATTAAATTATTTATAGGGCGGAATTATTATTATTATTATTATTATTATTATTAGTAGTAGTAGTAGTAGTAGAAGTAGTAGTAGTAGTAGTAGTAGTAGTAGTAGTCGTAGTTCAGTTGATTTAGTCTTTTATATAAGATGATTATTTATATATTGTTTTGACATTTTCTTTTTTAGTTGATAATAATTTTAACATTAAGAAATTATTAACTTTTCCGGGAACACACACACACACACACACACCACAACACACACACACTCACTGGGTGAACACTTTCTACTCTCTCTCTAAACAGGAAAAAAATAATCTTGAAACACAAAAAAGATAAACCGCAAGACTAAACCTTTTACTCTCGAGAGCAAGGGAGGAAAAAAATGGTCTTACGTTCCCTTAAGTATCGGACCCAGGGAGAGTAGCGTAAAGGAAGACGACACAAGGGAGAGACACAGTGCTCCCTTTGATGTGAGGTGAGGCGGGGGGAGGGAGGGGGGGTGACAAATGTGAAAGGGGTAACAGCACCGTGACTGAAGAGGGTGGAGGGGGGGGTGACGGAGAAATGGTAGTCGTGAGGGGGGGAGGGAGGTAGGAAAGGGGTGAGTTGAGGGAAGGAGGTAGGTAGAGAAGAGGGAGGGGGAGAGAGAAAGGGGAGTAGAGAGGGGTTTTGGGGGGAGGAGATATAAAGGGAAGGGGGAAAGAGAGAGGGAGGTAGGGAGAGAGGGAGGGAGGGAGAGAGGGAGGGAGGGAAAGAGGGAGATGATGTATTATATCAGAGTCACGTAACTGAAGCAACAGGTGGTAGGCAGCTTCTCCCTCCCTCTCTCCCTCTTAACCCTTCCTCCCTCCTTCCCTCCCTCTCTCCCTCTTAACCCTCCCTCCCTCCCTCCCTCCCTCCGTCCCTCCCTCCCTCCCCAACCTAACCTAACCACCCCGTCACGGCTCATATACAAGAGATCCTACTGACCGCCACGGATTCACTAGGACTCACAAACTTCTTTATCGCGACCACAACTTCTGGCAGAGGACCTTATCATCATCAGCGGGCCCCGGCTGTGGTGCTGCCGTGCTGTTCTGTGGTGCTGTGGTGTGGTGTGGTGTGGTGTGGTGCCTTTAGTGTGGTTATAAGATAGTGTGGTAGTATAGTGCTGTGGTAGTATAGTGCCATGGTAGTGTGGTGCTGTGACTCAAGAATAACAGTGAATTTAAACTTCACAACCAAAACGAAAAAAAAAAAAACCGGCAGAACAGACGTCAAAAATAATAATAATTAAAAATACAAAACTAAATAATGGCCTCGTTGCTGTAGCTCTCCTTAATATCATGTTGCACTAAATAATTGTATAACATGAATGATTTAACTCCTCTATAGCCGAGAGAAACTTATTCATTATACATACGTGTACAGTGTAGAACAGGTTTACCTACGCAGTTTAACTTTGATGTATAATTGTTATACCAGGGTTATGTTCTTGTCTATCTGTCTGTCTGGCTGTCTGTCTGTCTGGCTGTCTGTCTGTTTGTCTGCTTCTGTTTATTTCATAGAACTATATATCCATTGTCCACTCACCACCCTCGTCACTCACCACCCTCGTCACTCACCACCCTCGTCACTCACCACCCTCGTCACTCACCACCCTCGTCACTCACCACCCTCGTCACTCACCACCCTCGTCACTCACCACCCTCGTCACTCACCACCTTCGTCACTCACCACCCTCGTCACTCACCACCCTCATCACTCACCACCCTCGTCACTCACCACCCTCGTCACTCACCACCCTCGTCACTCACCACCCTCGTCACTCTAGCAAGAATAACCTAGTGTGGAAACTTGTTTATTTACAACCCATACTTGACCCTTGACCCCCTTCCCTCCCCCTGACCCTCCTCTACCTTGACCCCCTTACCTCCCCCTAAACCCCCTTCCCTCCCCCTGACCCTCCTCTACCTTGACCCCTTTACCTCCCCCTAAACCCCCTTCCCTCCCCCTGACCCTCCTCTACCTTGACCCCCTTACCCTCCCCCTGAAAAGCCTTCCCTCCCCCTGAACCCCCCTTGCTTCCCCCCCTTACTATACATTCACTGGTCTTTAGTCTTCCTTTAAAGTTGTGTTGGTAAATTATCTAAAAGTCTTAATAGTTTCGACGACCTGAAAAAGTTTCTTATCACTATTTTATGACAGGTCGATGTTAATCTCTCTTTCTCTCTCTCATAACGGAGCGACGAATTTTCACATGATTTCTTTTCGAGAGAGTTTTCCCGGTTAGGTTGGGTTAGGTTTGGTTATTTTGGCTGTTATAACAGTAAAGTGCTAAGATAACAAGTTACAGTTTAGTGCTAAGACAACAAGTAGAAATACCAAGATATGCTAGTTCACATACTCAACCAGGTAGACCCTCCCTCCCCCTAACACATTCATTTCAGAGGATAAATTCTAGCCAACTTTATTCTCAGTATTACGCAACTAAAATTTTATATAAATATTTATAATATATATATATATATATATATATATATATATATATATATATATATATATATATATATATATATCTTGATAAAATCACACGGGAAAATGGAAACAACGGAGCACCTTAGCTTTCGTCTTTATTCAAGACATCTTCAGAGGCAGATGTCTTGAATAAAGACGTCTGCTAAGGTGCTCCGTTGTTTCCATTTTCCCGTGTGATTTTATCAAGATTTATCTTATCCACGTTTTCATTGTGGATTTACATGATATATATATATATATATATATATACACACACACACAAGTGAACCCTCACTCTACCTATACACTGTACCCTGCCAGAACCGGAATTCCCACTTTACGCGGTGCATCTACTCATATATGCTGGTGAAGTATAATTTTTTATTTAGCTCATAAAATTCATACAAATTACCCGGCCAGAATATAATTTACATTGCTGGAATTCTTACAATTTGATGATTATTTTGAATATAAACATCATAGATTTTGCATTAGACATACAAATTTTAGATCTAATGCAAGTATTTTGTTTACTCAGAGCAAATATGTTATCTTTTGTGCAAAATATATGAAGTGTATATTCAAAATATTCCTGGTCTTGCGAGGAATCCAGCAATGTCAATTATATTATCCTAACTTTAGTCTGAGGTATTATTTATTACTAAAAATGTAAATATATTGTTATAACCCAATCATTTCTCTGGTAGGGAGGGAAGGTGGGGGTGAGGGGTAGGGAGGGAGGGAGGGACCCAGGGAGCAGGTGGGAAGAGGGGGGGAGGTGGGGTATTTTGATTGACTGATAGTATTTCGGTAAGTATATTTTGTTTATTTATTGAAGATATTTGCTTTAGCTCATGAAATTCATACAAATTACCGGGCCAGAATATAATTTACATTGCTGGAATTCTTACAATTTGATGATCATTTTGAATATAAACATCATAGATTTTGCATTACACATACAAATTTTAGATCTACTTTAAGTATTTTGTTTACTCTGAGCAAATATTCAAAATATTCCTGGTCTTACAAGGAATCCAGCAATGTCAATTATATTATCCTAACTTTAGTTTGAGGTATTATTTATTACTATACCTTAAAATCTAGTGTTTCCCCCAAAGATTTCTCAGAGAGGCAAGAGCCAGGAGTGTGAGAAGAGGGGGAGGGAGTTGAGTCCATTATTTGAATGGACATTAACTTGGCTACTGTATTTCTCTATTTCTCTTAAGTATTAATTGTGTGCATGTACCATCATAAAATTAAGATGTTATTTTTACTAGAACATAGGTATTGTGTTGGAAAAAGTGGAGTTTGGGGGTCAGCTGGTCTCTATTTCATTTAATCCCATATGTTATGTTGTTCACTTTACTTTACGAGGGTTCACTATATATCTATATACTCCTTCAAAGTCAAATCTCATTAAGGAATTAAAAGAAAACAGGTATTAATTTTATGGAACTCGGAACAAGGATAATAATAAGACTTACAGCTATTTAAAAACAAAAACCCATGTTGTGTTTTTTCCCCCTGGAGGTTCGACGTCCCCCACGGGGTCTTGTTATTTCCTATCCACTAAGAAGGCTTTGTTGTCATTGTGGCGACGAAGGATGGCCTGGCTGGCTTAATATAGTACCTTCATTATAACTTGCGATAAAAAAAAATACATTATGGTCGTCTTTCCGATATTGTAACGTTATTGCTCTTATTATGGTTAAAAACTAAATTAAATGTGAAGTAGACGGCTAACACCAGAAGCCGTTGTTCGATATTTTTTTAACTGTCCGACTGAGATCTTAAAAAGCAATTGATATATTTGTTTTTGTTTGCTGGATATTTTATCTTTTTTTTTTCCTTAATCTGTTTACTATTAGACTATGACTAACCATTATTTACATTAAGTTAGGTTAGGTTAAGTTTGTTTATGTTAATAGTAATTTAAGGTTAGGTTAAGATTAGGTTAAAGTTAGATTAAAGCAAGAGGAAGTTAACCCTTTAACCTAAGAGTGAACATACCTTAAATTTCATCCTCATCCGAATTATATAAAAAAAAATCCAATATTCTCTTCACTTGAATCTCTAATTAAGGGTAATTATATCATTCCTTGAAGGCCTTACCTCCCCCTGAACCTCCTTACCTCCCCTGAACTCCCTTCCTTCCTCCTGAACCCCTTTCCCTCCCCCTGATTCCCCCTTATCATCACAGCCTCAAACTAAACCCTTCCTTAATGGCATTTAATAACGCTGTCTGCTCTTGTCTGCTTTTGTTCCGAAGGTTTTACTTGATAGCTCCAAAATTAATATATCGGGTAATGAAACCTCACAGCGATGCCTCTGGTTTATGTATCAGTCAAGGTTTTAAGCATTACTAATGGGGTCAGGGCCGTGGGTGTCAGGGCGTGTGAGTCTCAGGGCGTGTGTGGGTGTCTTCCTCTCTATCTCTCTCACAGAATACCCCCCCCCCTCTCCCCTATGAGACCATCCCCCCCCCTCTTTTTCCCCCCTCCTCCCCCTAGTGAGACAATTCTGGACAATAGAGCACCTCCCCTTTAGCTTCCCTCTGGTTGCTGACTGTACCTCTTTCCTTTATCAAGAAATAAGAAGAGGAGCTAAGTGTCTCTTTATTTCTCATCATTTTTAATTGTTTGGTGGATCAGGGTAGTTATTGGTCATATCTAGTTTCACAGATAAATGACCTCAGTTGTTGAAGTGAAGTAATTTGCTAGATTTCGCCATAGTTAGCGAGCTCCTAGTTGAAGATACTATAACGAGGTTAATTATTACGGCTATGGTACATCTCTCTCTCTCTCTCTCTCTCTCATCCTCCCTACCCCCCCCCCCTCCTCCCCGCTCCGCCCCCCCCTTATAAAATTTTCCTGAAAGATCTATCATATTACATAATTCCTGTAACCCGGATGCTGAGAAATTAAATTAACTCCAGGTTAGATTAGGTTAGGTTAATTAAGTTAAGATTCGACTAATTTACAATCCTGGGATCCTATTAACACGAATTGGCTGTGACGTATAGAATGATGACGAACCCTTTAGACGATAAAGATTAGAGAGAGAGAGAGAGAGGGGGAGAGAGCGAAAAGCAGAAATAGAGAGAAGTAGAGATAGAAAGGGAGAAGGAGAGAGGAAGGAAAAAGAGGAAGATAAAGACAAATAGAAAGAAGGGGAGGGAGAAAAGGAGAGAGGGGGGAGGGGAAGAAGGGGAAAGATAAAGGAAAGAGAAAGAGGGGAAAAGGAGGGGAACGATTATCATGGATTAGAATGAGTGAAAGATTTAAGTAATGGAGAAAAGAGGGTTTGAAGGAAGGGAGAGAAGGAAGGAGGTGAACAGAAAGAGAGAGAGAGAGAGAGAGAGAGAGAGAGAGAGAGAGAGAGAGAGAGACTAGGTGAAAATCTACCAAATCCAAGTTGGTCGAGACTTTGTTATAAAACTTACTTACAAACAAGAACTCAATGTCACTATTACCATCACATGATATTATTAACACTCGACTCATGATACTTGAAGATGGAAATATATCTCAATCGGGTCATGGAAATTAATGTATGTGTTTGTTTTTTCTTCAGACCTTATGGTAAATATTAATCTCGTCTGGCTCACACACACAGACACACACACACACACACACTCACAGTAAACAACCCACAACAAAACAGAATGTATTTATAAGCTCAGTGTTTGTAATTTTCAGCCACCCCCCCCCCCCTACCCCACCTCAACGTGCTAGCCAGTCAGGGGGTAGGAGACGTCACAGGGGAAGGCGTGGGGGGCGTCACAGGGGAAGGCGTGGGAGGAGTCACAAAGCCAGGCGTGGGAGGCGTCATAAGGTCAGGCGTAGGAAGCGTCATAAGGCCAGGCGTGGAAGACGTCACAAGACCAGGCGTGGAAGACGTCACAAGGCCAGGCGTGGGAGGCGTCATAAGGCCAGACCTGGTAGGCGTCACAAGGTCAGGCGTGGGAGGCGTCATAAGGCCAGGCATGGGAGGCGTCACAAGGTCAGGCGTGGGAGGCGTCACAAGGCCAGGTATGGGAGGCGTCACAATGTCAGGCGTGGAAGACGTTACGCTAAGACTCTCCACTTTCTGACCAACAGGCAAACAGCGCTGAGACTTTACCACGAATAAAAAAAATCTTGTCAACCGCACCGAGAGAGAAGGAATTAGAGTCAATATTGTATGAGTATAAAAAAAAAATCCCAAGGACAAGACGATGATGCTTAAAATGGCGGCGGAAGGACGTTGAGACTACACAAACGAATCCCATTTTCTTGTATCCTCTTTATCAATTTAAGGTCCTCAACCGTGTGAGTATATGAGTGAGGTTAGGAAGTCAGCTGTAAGGTTTAAAATAGTGTCAAATATTATACTGAGACTCAACTATGTTTACCTACACTGTATCATAATAAAGGTATCAGCAGTATAGCACTATACACTGCCTCGAGCATCACCTACCTCTTACCACCTTATTACCTGCCCACGTATACAGGTAGGTCACAGGTTCAAAGGCTAATTAATCCTCTTATTACCTGCCCACGTATACAGGTAGGTCACAGGTTCAAAGGCTAATTAATCCTCTTATTACCTGCCCACGTATACAGGTAGGTCACAGGTTCAAAGGCTAATTAATCCTCTTATTACCTGCCCACGTATACAGGTAGGTCACAGGTTCAAAGGCTAATTAATCCTCTTATTACCTGCCCACGTATACAGGTAGGTCACAGGTTCAAAGGCTAATTAATCCTCTTATTACCTGTCCACGTATACAGGTAGGTCACAGGTCTAAAGGCTAATTATCCCTCTTCTTACCTGTCCACGTATACAGGTAGGTCACAGGTCTAAAGGCTAATTATCCCTCCAGGTATCCCTCCAGGTATCCTAACCTAACCTAACCTACCAACCCAACCTAGTGTAACTTAACCCGACTTAGTGCTGACCCAAACTAACCTAACCTAACCTAACCTAACGCTAACTTAACCTACCCATAACGCCCCTAGGTAACGTTATGGTGGTTAATGTTCAGGTGAAAAAATCTGGGGCGTTTCTAATCTTCAGGTAATCTCATATTTATACAAAATATATCAAAATATTATCACCTTTTACACCCACAGCTTTTAGTTGTATAAATAAAATGGGAAAATAATATACAAACTTCCAGGAATAACTGTGAAGCCCGGCAGCGCTACGTGAGCTAGAATGAAACCCACTGACGTAAGCTGGTATTATAACTCAGGATGGTGGACGGAAATTATGAGCCTTTTAGCAAAATTAATTTGACTTTATAATACTCGAAGGTCATTTATTTATTTATTTATTTTTATTATACTTCATATCGTATTTGTATTTAAAGTAGAGAGTAAGATAATTTGTAGATTTAAGTAAAGTAAGATAAGTTAATTTAGCTAATGGCAACAAACACTGACTCCCTCATACACACTATTCCACTGTTATAATTTCCTCTCTCCTTTCCGTCCTCCTGTTCAACAATTATTTCCTCATCATAACACAGTCTGGCTCTATATTTATATTCTATTGTGTACTTTATTTGGTTAGGTTAGGTTAGATTAGGTTAGGTTAGGTCAGGTCAGGTCAGGTCAAGTAAAGAAGCCACAGTTACACTTAACCATCTTCTTACCTTTACAGAGACCCAATGGTGGTGGTCAGTGGTATCGCCTCTTTCAACAGTAAGATGGGGGGTCAGAGTGTGGCAGCTGCTGTACACACCAGCCTCACACCTACCACCAACCCTCCATTGCCTGCTTTAGTATCTGCCGCCGCCAACGTGACTGCCACTGCAACAGCCTACGTCGACAAATTTGATTCTCGCCTTGAGTGGTATGAGGACGTCATTGTGGGGATCTTCCTTATACTAGTTGGTGAGTGGAGGTAAGGAGAGGAGGGAGGGAGGGTAATGGGGAGGGAGGGTAATGGGGAGGGAAGGAGAGGAGGGAGGGAGGGTAATGGGGAGGGAAGAGAGTCAATAAGAGATTGTTCCTATGTTATGTGCAGTTCTCTCTCTCTCTCTCTCTCTCTCTCTCTCTCTCTCTCTCTCTCTCTCTCTCTCTCTCTCTCTCTCTCTCTCTGTCACTTAAGGGTTCCCAGAACTCCCCTGTATGTAGGTGTGACGAAGTGGTGTTCCCAAAAGCTCTTGTGGGGTCCTTACCTGTTGTCAAGCGTTGTAAGGTAAATTAGTTTTGGTGTGACAGGAAGAGTGGAGTGGAGGATGAAGGAGACCACGAGTGAGTCTAGGACGAAGAGTAAAAATAGAAAAGATGATTAAAGGTTATAACATAGGACGAGAGAGTAACATAGCATTTACTTAACGTTGGTACTTTGTTGTGAGAGTAATACAGGGAGATACATAAGTAATAATAATAATAATAATAATAATAATAATAATAATAATAATAATGAGGAGACCTATAAGACTATCGTAAGAAGAGAGAGAGAGAGAGAGAGAGGGGGGGGGGGAGGAAGTCACATTTATGTAACTCTGGGTTTAATCACATGGAGCTCCCTCATTTCCTTAAGTGTGTGTGTGTGTGTGTGTGTGTGTGTGTGTGTGTGTGTGTGTGTGTGTGTTGTCATACATTAGAATTTGACGAACAAGTAAAGATTTGTGTGAATAAATATGAAGTCAGTAATACTTGATTGGCGCTTGAGCTAATTACTCTAACTTTGAGTGGCAGATCAAAGACCCCTGGTAGAGATCCACCCTTCCACTCCCTGTCCTAAATACAAAACTCTTGGCATAGTCCAGTCATTAAGGTGAGGTAGTCAGATATAGCCACACTCTACACTATGGCTGAACAGGTGAGCCAAGCAGGAGGGGGAAATGAACGGTGCTTGGTTATGAGAAGAAGAGGAAGAGGGAGAGGAGATAATTCGAGAATAAGGTAGATAAGGCTAAAGGGGGAAGAGAAATATATGAAAAGAGAATGAGATAGAAGAGAATAGAATGTGAAAGAGAATTGCAATAAGAATGTGGCTTAGGGCAGTGTATGTGAGCTATCGAGCAGGTCACAGGAGGGTAAGAAAGAGGCGAAGAACAATAACAAGAATAAGAAGAGAAAATTGAAAGTTTCCAATAAATCGGAGAGTAGAGTGAGGTGTGTGTGTGTGTGTGTGTGTGTGTGTGTGTGTGTGTGTGTTAATCAACGGGGGGAAGACGGGGAGGAAATATTGCGGTGACATGTAAAGAGACCAGGAGATGATTGGTAGGAATGACAAGCGAGGGTAAATGAAAGAGAAGAAGAGGAAGGAAAGAGAAAAGAGAAGATGATGAAAGGGGAGATAGAAGCATAAAAGAAAGAAAATAATGAAAGGAAACAGAAGAAGAAAATAATTGCCTGGCTCTCAAAGGTTCAACCAATCACAGCAACCATCCTCACTCTAAAATGTTCTCGGGCTGTTTTTACCAGTTTACCAGTTTTTAATTTAATTCATCTAACTCAGTCTCTATGTTCCCCTTGACCCTCCTACCCTTAACTTTGACCATTAATAGTTCTCTTATTATCCCCTCATCCCTAATTATATGACCAACGTATTTTTTTTTTTTTTTTTTACATTTCAAGTATTATTATTTTTTTGCTAATTTTAGTCTCTCTTCATTTGTTTTTCCCGTCAGTGTAGTTTATTCTTAACATTCACCTATAGCACCACAAGTCAAAGGCCTCCACAACCTCTTTCTAGTGTCCATGTTTCTGGCCCCTACATTAGTCCTTGCCATATAAGGTCTTCCAGCAGCCTTTTTCTCAGGTTGAAATTAATGTAGCTTTTCATTAGAGGCGATAATAGCGTCCAAACAGCACCGAGATATCAATTGTGACTGTCATTCTTACGGTGTGGATAAAATAAGCAATATACAGTTAAACCTCCATATAACGAACTATAAAGATGAAAGTCCGTTATATCAAGGGTCCGTTAGAAATGAAACCCTCCACCTCACGGATTATATATAGAAAGAAGTCCGTTATATGGAGGTTTAACTGTATATACCTTCACACTTCACCCATAACACGGTAATGTAAACAAGAACATTCGAGAAGCTATTCCTCTGACGTAGCGAAAGTTAGAGTGAATTCCCTATACACACTTACACACGAGTTGTATTTGACTTGACGAATTTTAAGAATCGATCTCTCTAACCTGAGGTTGTGTCTTGGGGCGCCGCCGCACTTGGGAGGGCCCCTGGAGGCGCCGCTGCACTTGGAAGGGCTCCCGGGGGTGTCACCCCCCCCCCCCCCGGGCAGGGCCCATGGGGACACCGTCATCCCTAAGAAAAGTCCTGGGAGGCGCCACCGATTTTGTGAGGGCCCCTAGTGGTGCCTCCGTATCTGGGAGGCCCCCTGGGAGCGCAACCGCCCCTTGAAGGGCCCCTGGGGGGGGCCGCCACCTCTATGGAGGGGCCCCTTGGGGGCGCCGCCGACCTTATGAAGGCCCTCTTGGGACGCCGCCTACCCTATGAGGGCTCATGGGGCGCGACGCCCTTGAGAGCGCCGCTGGGGGAGCCCCTGCGGCCCCGCCACCGCCCCTAATCTACCCCCCAATCGAATCGTGGGCCATATATTAGAAGTCACCATGCTCATGAGTACCTATAATGTGATTTTCAACAAAATCTAATTTTGTGCCCAAACTGTCGAAAATGTAAGTCTTACACCTTAGTAATTTTTCGACCCACATATACTTTTCTCTCAGAATTAAAATTTAAGGGGTGTAACTAATTAAGTACTTAAAGAATAACACATTAACACCAAAATCGCACTTACGAAACCCATAATTGGTGAGAAATTAGCATTGAAAACGGCCATTAAATTTTCCCAACGTCATTACAGCCACTAATTACTCCGCAGTCGAATCGTGGACCTTATATTAAAAGCCAAGGGCCCGTGGGGGCGCCGCTGACCCTAGGAAGGCCCCTGGGAAATAAGTCTTTGAGGATTAATACCAGAACACGATATTGATTTCTCTCAGTTTCCTCCAGTCAGTAGGGACGGTCTCTACCTCCTGTATTATTGTTGTTAAGTGGCCCTCACACACAGGTGGCCAGGAAGGACATGGCCAAGTAGAAGATGGCCAGAAAGGAGAAAACAAAGAAAATATATAGTGATGAGTTTCTACCATAGACAAAAGGGGGAGGAGCGGTCGTCTAGTGTTCTCCATCAATCTTCTCCATCATTCTTCTTCACCAATGTTCTCCACCATTATTCTCCATCATTATTCTCCACCAACATTTTCCACCAATGCACTCACCAATGTTCTCCATCATTCTTCTCCACCATTGTTCTACCTCTCTCCTCCTACAGGTATCATGTCGCTGTTGGGTAATGGGTCAAGTATTATTATGTTCCACCGGCGCCTCCGTCACCTGACCCCAGCAGAAGTGTTACTCATGAATCTGGCTGTGATGCACTTGTTCATAGCACTCTTTAGCTACCCGGCCCCAATGATCTCTAGTTTCTCCCATCGTTGGATCTTCGGGGATATAGGTGAGTGTGTTGGGGGGGGGTGAGTGTGTTGGGGGGTGAGTGTGTTGGGGGGGGGGTGAGTGTGTTAGGGGGGTGTTGGAGGGTGGGGGGGTGCTGGAGGGGGGGGGATGACTTGTGTATCGGGGGAGGGTGGGAGTTGTGTGTGTGTGTGTGTGTGTGTGTGTGTGTGTGTGTGTGTGTGTGGAGGGTAATAACAGCTGGATGTAATAAAATGTGGAAGCTGGAAAGACAACATCTATTAATTTTCTCTTCTTCATTAATTTGTTTGTTTGTCAGGCCTCCGGTGACAAGAATTTAAAAGAGTGAATTTCTCGTCCTGTTTTTGCTAGATTTTATGCATTATTATTGCTTATTTTTTACAAAGAGATATAAAACTTGATCTGAGGGTGAAACTGTATATTGTAATGATATTTCTAATGAGGAATTTTACAGGTAATGTGTATGGAGGGTGACAGTCAATGTTGAATGGATCTTTTTTTCCTCTATCTGTTATTCCTCTCTTTCTCTCTCACTCTCTCTTTTTCTCATCCCTGCTCACTACCGGTACAAGCCTAACTCTCCACACACCATATTAGATTATTCACGGGGTTAAACAATTACTGTAGTGCTCACGGAACCGAATTTCACATTTGTCCTCCGTTTAGATAATCTGCCGCCCAATGTTGTTCCAGTCTTGGTGATAAATAGTTTGTTTCGACGATAAGTTGACTGTTTAAGTGACTCTCTTTTCTTCTGTAGTAAAACATTCTGATTAATTTGATTTGGGAGATGACATTGAGTGCTCGTAAATAAATGATCGAGAGAGAGAGAGAGAGAGAGAGAGAGAGAGAGAGAGAGAGAGAGAGAGAGAGAGATATCAGTATCCCGTTTGCTCGTTGTTTTATGGACGCAAACACTCCAGTACTTAATGAATCCTGTGTTTCTGGTCCGTGAAAATACGAAAGACCTTGTGTAATGGTGATTGTTAATGGTGACGCTTACTGGTACGGGTGAATACTAAGGACGTGTGTTATAACGAACCGTCAACCATCACCACAGCTGCGTCATCTCCGTCCTGCTCAAGGTGAAAACGTGATGATTAGTGGCAGCAAGAGTGAGAATCAGTTCCATCATAAAATAGCTATTTATATTTAGATTCACTAGCATCAATGGCCTATGGTCATGATAAAAAAAAACGAAGCTAGGAAGACGCCGCGGCCTCACGCCCCCAAAGGTGTTCCCCTTCTGCAGCAGCAACACCATCGCGGATTATCACAGTAACACCCGCGTGTCACTCACCGTCACCACACCTTGACTGACAGGCTACTACACCTTCCCTATACCTCCCTCGGTTACGACGTCACCAGGTCAGCTACACCCTCCCCACCTCCCTCGGTACTACACACACCGTCACCAGGTCAGCTACACCCTCCCTACCTCCCTCGGTACTACACACACCGTCACCAGGTCAGCTACACCCTCCCTACCTCCCTCGGTACTACACACACCGTCACCAGGTCAGCTACACCCTCCCTACCTCCCTCAGTACTACACCACCGTCACCAGGTCAGCTACACCCTCCCTACCTCCCTCGGTACTACACACACCGTCACCAGGTCAGCTACACCCTACCTCCCTCGGTACTACACACACCGTCACCAGGTCAGCTACACCCTACCTCCCTCGGTACTACACACACCGTCACTAGGTCAGCTACACCCTACCTCCCTCGGTACTACACACACCGTCACTAGGTCAGCTACACCCTACCTCCCTCGGTACTACACACACCGTCACTAGGTCAGCTACGCCCTACCTCCATCGGTACTACACACACCGTCTCTAGGTCAGCTACACCCTACTTCCCTCGGTCACCACAAATAACCCGTCATTGTCATAAACTAAAAATATACCCCCGGATATCCACTCTATGATGTACTTACCGGGAAGAATGACGCCTCAGTTTCTCACCCGGATAATTTATGTACCAAGAGCCGATGTAGTGTGTCTAGACCGGAGTGTTATGTACATCATCATTCTGTAGAAATGAACATTAAAGATTGAACACGAACGAACGTACGTCTGACGTAGCATAGGTCCCTCTTTCTCGATAGTTACGAACACTAATGGCGACTCGGGAGTGAAATTAGGTTGGTGTAGTGTGTTAGCACCATAACATGATACTATACTGTAATGGAGGTCAGGTAAAGATTCTACCTGTAAATGGCCCTTAGAATACGACCCTTGGACCCTAGACCCTGCAGCCCTGGAACTAACAAAGAATTTGAGGAATTTTCAAAGTAGACAAGTGCAAAATTATCAAAAGAACAGTAGAGTCAACGCACCAACACTCCATGAGGCAGCGGGAGTTCTACAGGTGCAGCCAACACAACTAGTGGAATTGGACCTTGTGAAGATCAACTTGTCTCCTTTACATTCAGTGACACACAGGCATGTTATTTCTGTACCTCAAGGCGGAGGCTACCTTGAGATTACCTGATTAATACCTAGCTTTTATCCTCTCTCTCTCTCTCTCTCTCAGACAAGGAACTTTGAGTGAAGTAGCGTAATTATGTAACACATCTATGAGTGCAGTAACGTAACTCAGCGAGGTAACACAATCTGGGGAAGGGAAAGTAATTTCGAATCTTTACAAGTAACGTAACTATATTCAAAGCAACGAAAAGAAAAGCGAAGTAGCGTTTGTTTTCCGGCTTACCTGGGGGATATTTCGAAAACCTTTTGAGTTAAGAAGGTGAAATTTGAAGTCAGTAGTAACCAAGTGTTTTTGTTTTTGTTTTATTGTTCATGATATGGAGGGAGGCGGTAAACATTGAATAAACCAATACTTATTTGTCTTATTTTTCGTCGTACGTTTGACAGCATAGATGATGTAAAGTCGGGATAGCCGCCCTATGCCTGTCAGTCACCCAGCAGAGGCACACAGACCCAGGGAGGTTATCTAAAGGATAATAGCTAAGACTCCCTTCCGTTGCCACACACACAGTTCCCTGGAGTCTCTCTGAGGCTGTTCACTCCCGCATGGCTGATTTTAAATTATGCTAATATAACTTCAGTCAACTTTCTTTTCTTGTGGTGGAGTGTAGCGAGGTTGTCCCCCCCCCCCCCCCTTCTCCTTCGCCGCTCTGAATGACACTGTCTGGTACTCGTGTTATAACCCTGGTGAAGGTCACTTGTTGTCATCACAGCGACTATCTTTTCTTAGGCCGCTCTTACATCAGCTCATCTTTTTCCTTACCCGACCTGACTGATGGAAGGAGCTTAGCACAGATGATGCATGTGTGTGTCAGGTTAGGTTAGTTCAGGCACTTGTACATACTAACGCCAGGCATGTCTTCGCCAGGGTGTAAGCTGTACGGATGCGTGTGTTACCTGCTGGGAGTGGCCACCATCACCTCCATGATGGCTCTGGCAGTGGTGCGTTACCTCAAGACCTGCAGCCACACCTACAGTAAGTGAGAGTGTGGGAGAGGGAGCGAGAGGGAGGGAGAGTGTGGGAGAGGGAGGAAGACTATGGGAGAAGGAAGGAGAGTGTGGGAGAGAAGGAGGAAGAGTATGGGAGAGTGTGGGAGAAGGAGTGACAGACCTTCACCTACACCAACAGTTAGTGAGTGTGGTAGACTGAGAAAGAGTGAATGACGAGTAAGAAAATGAGAATGAGAGAGAGAGAGAGAGAGAGAGAGAGAGAGAGAGAGAGAGAGAGAGAGAGAGAGTAAAAAAAAATGTCAAAGTGGAACCAATAAGCCATAAGACTATATGACCAGTTTGGATTCAGGACATCGAATACTAAACAGTGTGGCGGACATTGAACTCGATCATTTTTACTTCCCCATCGGTACAGTCAGGTTTATTTGGTAAGCTTCTTGGGTGATCTAGCGATGTAATTATGATAACAAAAAAGATCTCACTAATATATAATGTATATTGTTGTTGGTATTCATGTACTACTGATGGTGTACTACTGATGGTGTACGTGTAGAGATGTTGTTCTCCTACAGGCAGGACGCTAACAGTACAGCATATGAAGGTGGTGCTGGTTGGTGTGTACATGTATTCACTGTTCTGGGCGGTGCTGCCACTCTTTACCTTCATCAGTGACTACGAAGTGGAGCCGTTTGGTACATCCTGCACTCTCAACTGGTCAAACCCCGCTAACAGTGAGTCTCTCTCTCTCTCTCTCTCTCTCTCTCTCTCTCTCTCTCTCTCTCTCTCTCTCTCTCTCACTTATATTCAATTATTTCTAATATGGGGAAATTATTTATTATTATCAAAAATAAAAAGAAATTTGCAGGACCTTCTCATTGTATATTATTTGTATACACGAGATGTGAGGGACACTTATGCTCCGAATGACACACACACACACACACACACACACACACGTACACACACACACACACGTACACACACACACACACACGTACACACACACACACACACACACACACACACACACACACACACACACAGAACCAGTTAATCTTCCATTGTATGATTGACAATATAGAAAGAGCTCGATGACTCTCAAATACGTACACAGTAATGAAAGTTTAAAGAGCATACGTACACAAGATAAGCCACTGTCACAAGATCTAGAACCCGTCTGTACATATTGACACAGGGGTAGTGGCAGCAGTAAAAGAAAATGAGTCTAGTTGATCCTGGATGAGGGAGACTTTACTAGTCTTACTTGGAAATGGTTCTGTCAGTTTGGCTCGACATCCTCTTGAGTTATTGAAGGGTCTAAATGGGACTATTTGGAGTTATTGAAGGTTCTAAATTCCTTAAACAAAACTTGACAGTGAATTGGTTATCAAGAGAGGTCAAGAAGTCACTGTCAAAGTAGATCACCTCTGACTATGTAATATAAATCCCTCTCTCTCCCTCCCCTCTCCATACACATTCAGTTTACAACCAAGACCTATGTGGGACTAAACAAACATTTGTCCTTCCTGAGGCTTACTGTTTACCCCACCCCTCCCCATGACCACCCCCCCATGACCAACCCCCCCATGACCACCCCATGACCACCCCATGACCACCACCCCCATGACCACCACCCCATGACCACCCCCTCATGACCACCCCCCCCATGACCACCCCCCCCCATGACCACCCCCCCCCATGACCACCCCCCCCATGACCACCCCCCCCATGACCACCCCCCCCATGACCACCCCCTATGACCACCCCCCCAACAGTTTCGTTAATTAGATTCAGTCTTCTTCCTTCTCTTCTTCTTTCTTCTTTGTCTCCTCCTCCTCCCCCTTTCTCCTACTCCTTCTTTCCCTCTCACTTCTCCTCCCAGATTTCCTTATACCTGCCCCATATTTATTCACCTTGCCTGTATTCACTCATCCTCTTCGTATTTACTCACCCCTCCCATATTTAATAATAATAAATAATAATAATAAACGGTTTATTGAAAGAGCATAGCAGCCAAAAGGTTAAAAATATACAGTTACATAATTGGTGAATGAGTCTCTTGATTGACAAATAATATACAAGTAACATAAGTGATACAAATGTGATATATTATAACGAGGTGGGGAGAAGGTCATACTACAGGGCATTTCAACATAGTTTACTCATAGCCGCCCGTGTGTACGTGATGATGGCGGTGGCGTTGGTGGTGGTAGTACCGTCAATCGTCATGTTCTGGTGTTACGCCAGGATCCTGCTGCTCGTCCGTCGTAATCATCGCAAGAAACTCCTGATGACCAAGAAGAATTCTGCCTCCCAGGGTCGGTCAGAGCTCCAGATTACGTTGGTGAGTAACCCTTATACCTGCTGTGTATGTGTGTGTGTGTGTGTGTGTGTGTGTGTGTGTGTGTGTGTGTATGTGTGTGTGTGTGTTGTGAGGGGATATTTTGTTTGTGTACGCTACGTCAGAAGACCAACAGCCCTCAGAGAGAGAGAGAGAGAGAGAGAGAGAGAGAGAGAGAGAGAGAGAGTAAGGAAAAGTAATTAAAGTAATCAAAAGTTTCGAGTTAGTTTTATCAGCAGATGGTCTGCAGTAATTGCTTGTGAGGGAAATTCCTGAAACGTTCCTACACGTCTCACGAATATAAATACAAACTGAAGATTCTCAAAGATCCTTAAAATAAAAGATATTCCTCATTAGTGAAACAAAAGACAAGACCAAGATGATATTGAAATGATTAAACGGACACTTTACCTGATCTATGTCCTTCAGCTGTGTGTGAACGAGATGAGGGAAACATTTACCGAGAGAGAGAGAGAGAGAGAGAGAGAGAGAGAGAGAGAGAGAGAGAGAGAGAAGAGCGAGAGAGAGAGAGAGAGAGAGAGAGAGAGAGAGAGAGAGAGAGAGAGAGAGAGAGAGAGAGAATAACCAATAATACACTTAAATTAATAAATACATATAATACCAAGTAATTATATAATTTTCAATGCATAATCATACACCATAGAACAGTAGGGGGAAGAACTTACTTTACTGAAGTGATAATTCGCACTATATGGCGTCAACAAGCAAGCGGTGTGTTGCCTGGATTATTATAGGAGCGTTTCGTTAGCCTTAATCACACACCTGACAGCGGGGATCGGGACTCTGACTTTCATGCACGAGAATATTGACGTTGTTAAGTGACATCTAGATATTTTTCCTCAATAAATAGTTTCCAAAATCTTCCATCTGAGGTCCTGGATTTGATTTGAATGGATATAATAAAAATCGTTTCTTTCTGTACTAAAGAACGGGTCGTGCGCTTGGCAGTAGTGTCGAGAAATTGCTAAAATAGTATTACTGTGTGTTGGAGTTGTGAGTATAGGGCGTCACCAAGATACGATTGTGTCCTTATCAAAGATTTCTAAGAGATGCTCCTCGTTACTTATCAATCCATCAATCTGAGGGTTGGCGACCACAGTCCTCCACTCAAAACGTAACATTAGGAACATAAACACAGGCTAAAGTCAATGATTGATTTGAAATTTTTGGTGAGGAAACCGGGATGCTGTGTGTGTGTGTGTGAGTGTGTGTGTGTGTGTGTGTGTGTGTGTGTGTGTGTGTGTGTGTGAGTGTGTGTGGAGGGGAACAGTGAGTTGATTTGAATGTGAGGTAAGATTTTTTTTAACAAAGAACTGTGTCTCCCTCCTGCTCACTCTCCCCCCCCCCCCCACTCTCCTCCTTCCTCACTCCCCCTCCCCTTTACTCTCCCTCACTCCCCCTCCCCTTTACTCTCTCTCACTCCCCCTCCCCTTTACTCTCCCTCAATCCCCCTCCCCTTTACTCTCCCTCACTCCCCCTCCCCTTTACTCTCCCTCACTCCCCCTCCCCTTTACTCTCCCTCAATCCCCCTCCCCTTTACTCTCCCTCACTCCCCCTCCCCTTTACTCTCTCTCACTCCCCCTCCCCTTTACTCTCCCTCACTCCCCCTCCCCTTTACTCTCCCTCAATCCCCCTCCCCTTTACTCTCCCTCACTCCCCCTCCCCTTTACTCTCACTCGCCCTTCTCCCTTTTACAACACATTGATGCATAATTTACACCTGGCTTCTACACCTGTCAATTTGCACTAAGGTGTATCTGTTTGGCTGGTGTGTGTGTGTGTGTGTGTGTGTGTGTGTGTGTGTGCGCGCGTGTGTGTGTGTGTGTGTGTGTGTGTGTGTGTGTGTGTGTGTGTGTGTGTGTGCGCGCGCGCTCATTATAGTCAACATTTCTGAAGAACTACAAATATTCGCAGGAAAATAAACGAACTAACAGAATAATGAAACACTGAAGAATCACTACATCATAAACCTGAATTAAAAAAAAAGGGCGAAAAGGCTCCCCTAAACAGTTAATCACGACGGCCTATTCACAGCGGGAACCTCAAAGTGAAGCAGAATGAAATAAAAATTAATTACGAATCCTTCTGTATAATAAATCAGTCTTGACTCACTAAACGTCGTACGATAACTATTTCTCACTGATTAAAGCCCTTACCTACCCCCCCCCCCTCCAAGTACAGTAGAAATATACACTTTACACTTAACCATCTCTAGATACACTTAACACCATACAAAACTAACGAACAATAAGTGAAAATAATAAAATTTCAGGGAGGGAGGGGATTGGGGGGGGGGGGGGGGGTTTCTCGTAATTTTATACCATTAGGAACTTGATTACGTCTTTTCGCTACGAGTTTTATTTATTGTACGAAAGTTTGTGAATTCTGAGTGAAGATTACTACATACGAGACGTTGGAGGAGGCGGTGAAGTAGGGGAAGGAGGAGGAGAGGTGGTTTTATAAGACTAGGTTTAGGTTTTGTCTCTCCACACAGTTATATATGAGAGGAACTACCTGACGAAGGGGTTTTTAATCTTAGTTTTGTTTTGTTTTTATTATGATTTTATCCTATTTCTCAATGAGGTGTTTTTTTTTTTACATTGAGGGTTACTATTACTATCATTAATATATCAGTTTAAGTAACATAACAGTTCAAGCAACACAACAGTTCAAGCAACACAACAACACAGTAACACAGCACCTCAGTAACACAACACCTCAGAAGCACAACAGCTCAGTAACACAACACCTCAGTAACACAACACCTCAGTAACACAACACCTCGGTAACACAGGTGGTCAAAGAAGTAAGCGATAATATTTTCTCCAAAGCCAGAGACAGTAAGATCCGTCAACTAATAGAGAGACGGAGGGGGGGGACACAGAGAAAGACAGATAACGAGATTTAGAGGATAAAGACAATAAAAGAAAAGCATAAAAATAAGAGAAGAAAGAGAGAGAGAAATAAATAATATTACAAATTTAGGAAGAGAAAGAACGACAAAGAAAAACTCGAAAACAAAAGATCAGAGACTGAAAAAAAAACAAAACAACGAGAATTCAGAACAGATCAAAGAAAACGGATTTAATCGGCTGCCGGCGTAACTATTTTATACTCTTATAGGCCCCTTCCCCCTCCTCCCCCCCTAGGAATTATGCTAATTAAACCGGATTTAACGTGATAGTTGCATGATCTTTACTTATAATAGAGTATCCCATACAGATATCATGGCTGGTGTGTGTCGGCTTCCTGGTTGCATGGTTACCTTACTCAATCGTGTCAGTTATGTACGGGTTGACTGGACGAGAGGCACCCGTTTACGCAAGTCTGGCTCCCGTTCTCCTGGCGAAATCCTCTTGTGCTTATAACCCAGTCATCTATATCTTCATCAACGCCAGATACAGGTGAGTCAACGCTGAATACAGGTGACAGATAAACCTCTCCAATTAAAGAACAATCTCCTTGGGATTTTATATACAGAATTTTGTTTTGCAACTAAAACTCAATTTTCTCCCCTAACTAGCTCCAAATGAAGGTCACTAGTTAAGATAGAGTCCCAGTGTAGATTTAAGACAATTTTGTGACTATTTTTACACTATTTTTAGACGTGTTCCTATGTATCATTCTCCACTACACAATTCTTCGGCATCACAAGTCAATAGTATGTTAAAGAACTCCTTAAACCTTACATTCCAAGAAAAGAATGTTCCAAAAGTCTGCACCAAACATGGGAATTCCTCAAAAGTCGAAGAGAAGAGCCGAATATTGGAGCTTTGTGAAGAATATCCCGTCAACAGAAGGTCTCTCGTTTCATCTCAGACGCACGGGTGTCCTCAAAGGGAGTGGGACCCTTCTAAGACCTGATATATGGGACCCTCTCAATATAGACCTGAAGTAAAGGACTCTCTCAATATAGACCTGAAGTAAAGGACTCTCTCAATATAGACCTGAAGTAAGGGACTCTCTATAGACCTGAAGTAAAGGACCCTCTATAGACCTGAAGTAAAGGACCCTCTCAATATAGACCTGAAGTAAGGGACTCTCTATAGACTTGAAGTAAGGGACCCTCTATAGACCTGAAGTAAAGAACCCTCTCACTATAGACCTGAAGTAAGGGATCCTCTATAGGCTTCAAGTGAGGGACCCTTCTAAGACCTGAAATATGGGACCCTCTCACGATAGACCTGAAGTAAGGGACCCTCTATAGACCTCAAGTAAGGGACCCTCTCACTATAGACCTGAAGTAAGGGACCATCTCTAGACCTGAAGTAAGGGACCCTCACTATAGACCTGAAGTAAGGGACCCTCACTATAGACCTGAAGTAAGGGACGCCTCTCTAGACCTGAGTCTGGGAAGCTCCTTGGGACTGCGCCACAACAAGACGAAAATTATGGGAAAACGATGACAACTTTCTCTTTGTGCTCCAAAAAAGGAAAATTCTTCAGCTAAAATGGTACTTGTTCCACCTGGCCCTCTGAGAGTTAATGTGCTCCACCTGGCACTCTGAGAGTTTATATGTTCCACCTGGCCACCTGAGAGTTTATGTGTTCCACCTGGCCACCTGAGTGAGTACGTGTTCCACCTGGCCACCTGAGAGTGCACATGTTCCACCTGGCCACCTGAGAGTGCACATGTTCCACCTGGCCACCTCATAGTGTACGTGTTCCACCTGGCTACCTGAGAGTGTGTGGGGGGAAGGGCAGGTAAACGTGATACTTTTCTCTTAGTACTTGTTAACTGTGTCAACTCACCTGGGCCTTGAATACCTCTCCTAACTCAATATTGACATGTGTGTTATCTCTCCCCGTGTCACCTCACCTGGGCCTCCACAACACCCGCCATTTTTAAAAGGCAAAAAAGAATAACAATTGATGCCCGATATTCCTTGAAAACTCAATTCAGTTCTCTAATTATATTTCTAGCTCACTTTAATAATGTTGTATACAAACCCTGCAGACTCGAGAGGGCTTTTTCTTAAGTAAGTTAATTAGAAATATAAATAAATAAGAGGAATACATTATGTGTGTGTGTGTGTGTGTGTGTGTGTGTGTGTCACGACCTCACCAGCTGTCTGACAGTAATAAAGGAGGATTAAAAACAGGAATAATCTACCTGCTCCTCCCCTCCGTGGCTGAACACCTGAGGACACACACACACACACACACACACACACACACACACACACACAGCGTAGAGAATACGCTTAATGAGAGACAGATTGATAGACAGGCAGACAACGACAGGGAATTCGGATATACTGACGGACAGATATACACACACAGCGAGACGGTAAAATACTATACCTTACAAAACACACATCTTTACTCGCCAGTCTTTCAAACATCTTTATTCGCCAGTCTCCAAACATCGTTTACTCGCCAGTCTCCAAACATCATTTACTCGCCATTCTCCAAACATCATTTACTCGCCAGTCTCCAAACATCGTTTACTCGCCAGTCTCCAAACATCATTTACTCGCCATTCTCCAAACATCATTTACTCGCCAGTCTCCAAACATCATTTACTCGCCAGTCTCCAAACATCTTTACTCGCCCGGTTTTAGAAAGACGACAAATGCCATTAAAAACAAAAAACGCTAAGAGCCTTTGATCTTGTTTTTCGTGTTATCGACTGAGAGGAGAGACCACGGGAACTATTAGAGCTCAAAGCAGCCCCCAGTTCCATTAGTCCCCAGTTCCAGGAGTCCCCAGTTCCAGTAGTCCCCAGTTCTAGTAGTCCCCAGTTCCAGTAGTCCCCAGTTCTAGTAGTCCCCAGTTCCATTAGTCCCCAGTTCTAGTAGTCCCCAGTTCTAGTAGTCCCCAGTTCTAGTAGTCCCCAGTTCTAGTAGTCCCCAGTTCTAGTAGTCCCCAGTTCCAGTAGTCCCCAGTTCTAGTAGTCCCCAGTTCTAGTAGCCCACAGTTCCATTAGTCCCCAGTTCCATTAGTCCCCAGTTCCAGTAGTCCCCAGTTCTAGTAGTCCCCAGTTCCAGTAGTCCCCAGTTCCATTAGTCCCCAGTTCCAGTAGTCCCCAGTTCTAGTTGTCCCCAGTTCCAGTAGTCCCCAGTTCCAGTAGTCCCCAGTTCCAGCAGTCCCCAGTTCCAGTAGTCCCCAGTTCCAATAGTCTCCAGTTATAGTAGTCCCCAGTTCCAGTAATCCCCAGTTCCAGTAGTCCCCAGTTCCAATAGTCCCCAGTTTTAGTAGTCCCCAGTTCCAGTAGTCCCCAGTTCCAATAGTCCCCAGTTTTAGTAGTCCCCAGTTCCAGTAGTCCCCAGTTCAAGTAGTCCCCAGTTCTAGTAGTCCCCAGTTCCAGTAATCCCCAGTTCCAGTAGTCCCCAGTTCCAGTAGTCACCAGTTCCAGTAGTCCCCAGTTCTAGTAGTCCCAGTTCCAGTAGTCCCCAGTTCCAGTAATCAACACACCCATTAAAGGGAGATAAATAGGGTTAAATTGGGTCAGGCTAAAACACACACAGGTACTGAGATAACCTACCTGTCCCCCCCCCCCCCCGCCACTTTATCTCACCTACTCCTGTTCCCCTAACCCTTCCCTCTCTCCTCCCTCTCCTTACCCTTCCTTATCTACCCTTACACCCTCCCATCCCTCCACCCTTTTCTCATACTCCCTCCTATTCCTCTCTCTCTCTCTCTCTCTCTCTCTCTCTCTCTCTCTCTCTCTCTCTCTCTCTCTCTCTCTCTCTCTCTCTCTCTCTCTCTCTCAAACACCATTTGGCTATACAAACACACATCATTTACCTATATAATTACCAATTAACCTTACACACACACACACACACCTTATATAATTCCCGCTTCCCTATACACCTAAGCCCTTAACACCTACTATAAACGTGTGTACGGCGCCAAAGACACAAACCCTATTCGACTAAATTCACTGTCATGTTTTTCTTATATCTTCCCGGCAGGAGTGAGATGTTGCGTATCCTGCAGGGGTACCTGAGGCCCCTCGTGTGTTTTCCTGGCGGTGAGGAGGAACGCCACCACAAAGACGGCGACTTAGACGACGCTGCAGAAGGTGAGAAGTCTTACTGGCTGGCTGGCTCTCATCTCCAGTCCTCTTATGCTGTACATTAGTAAGGCTACCTGTACAGTATCTACCTTACGTGGTCCAACATACCATGGTACTCTTACCTACCGTCTGTAACATTCAACATTCTCAACCAACACACACTACCATTCTTAACATTGTTTGTAATGAAAAGAACCAGTTGTGTTGTAGTGGTAGAGTTGTTTGTATGTTGTAGTGGAGATGTAGGAATTGTTTATCTGTATGGTGTAAGGGTTGTTTTTTTAACGTGGCCTCCAGCCTCCCCCAATAGCCACACCTTCGCCACCATTTAATTACCTTAATATTAAATATCCTAATACATATGTAGCTATCCTATCTGTGTTGAGTTAGTTGAGCCGCAGATCTATGCGGCATTCAGTGACTGTAGCCTCATAGTCAATATCTGCAGCAGTTGTCGGAATTGGGGCAGAAGCTCTCGTTCCCCTGAGGCAGAGCAAAGCCGACCGAAGGAGAGAGAAAGACAGTCGACATCTCATCCAGGCTGTAACATAACTTCTGGGCTGCTGCTTCTGTTCGGAGATCAACTCCGCGAGTCTGGCGTAGAAATAGTAGTAGTAGTAGTAGTAGTAGTAGTAGTAGTAGTAGTTGTCGAGAAGTCAGTAATGGGATACACACCTGTTCTCCTGTGTTGTCGGTCACAGGCGGAAGTTTCCAGGTATAACTTGATCAAAGGATATTGTCTCTCTCTCTCTCTCAGCTTGGATGGTTGAGTAGGCTGCTTCTGCTGCTGCTAACGAATGCAGAGATCAAACGCCGTAAACTTAAAGAACAATCTCACACTAACACGTCCAGGGGAAATGTGTAGCTTATTATAATTTACTTCAAAGTCTGTGAATCTCCTATCTTTCATCTCTGTTTATGAAGCCTAAGAGTTCCTGATAGATGTCGTTTGTGGTCGTGTCCTAACTTAACCTAACCTAACCCGACTTAACTCCCCTCACAGCTCTCCTCAATACTACCCCCCCCCCCCTCCCTCACAGCTCCCCTTTAGCAGCTGGGTTTTATAAGCGTTACTTTCAACCTCTTTAAATTCCTTTTCACATTTCCCTCCAGTTTTTGCCTCACAGTTTCTTTTTAATAAATCGTAAATCGTTCCCAGAATTCTATATCAATATTACTGTAATAAACACTTACTACTTCCTCTCAGTACCCCTTTAAGCTGAGCCATCTTCCCTCCAACCACATCGAATCTTTTCCTCCGACGAGCCTAAAACTTTTATACTCGATCGAAATCTTCTTGAACGTTACTTTCAAGATTGTTTTTTTTTCATTTGGCGACTATTTTTTTATCTTTTAGACTCAATAACATCCAGACCACAGTGTAAAATTATACCAGTCGTTTCCCCCAATTTCTCTAGGGTGTGTGAAGGTATACCGGTTTTCTCCCAATATCTAAGGGATCCCATAACTTCCTCCCTAGCAGTTCCATTACCTTCCTATAACTACAGAATTTTCCTCACCGGCACCTCAAATTTATCTTCAACATCCCCGCCAGACAACCTCAAAATTTCCCACCATCAGTTTCCCTCTGACCGCAATACTAAACATTTTCTCTTTCGCCTTCAAAGTCTTTTACCAATAACGTCACGAATTGTCAAGTGGATTGTCAATTGCTCATCCAACAACCTCTTGGATTAACATCTTATTGACCCTTTGGTAACGAATCGCTATTTGTTGGTGGTGTTTACGGGACTCTGGAAACTAAATATACACAATACATTATTTTTATTATTCTGTTCGTTATTATGGCCATTTTCTACAGTTAGGCATTGGAAATAAACTGTTGATTTTATCTTTAATGTTAGAAATAGATAAAATTTAATTCATCTGTAGAATATGAAGATGAAAATGAGGTTAATGATTCTTCTGTTAAAAGGTGAGGCGAAACGTGACCTGACGTATTGAGTAACTCACCTCCATGTAATCTTGAGATGAAAGGGCGTGACCAGACCAGCTGTATCAGTTATTATCTCGTGAGATTGGCTGCATGATCACCCTCACGTCTGTTGCTCTGGTAATATCATGTCAAGACAAAACTCGTCATAAGTTCAAAGATGTTTTCTCTTTGGTTGTTTTGTTTATATGTATTTATAGGTTTCAATAACCGAGGTCCTTTGTTTATGTATAGACGGCAGCACCACTTCCAGCCTACCTGGCCCAGACTCGATTTACTGAACATTAAGTGGAAGTTGAACAATTGGCACTGATAATCTCACTGATCACAACGACCTCGACGGAACTTGGGTGCATAATAGTGCGTCGCTATACAGTGTACTAGACTAAGGGAGTGTAGCTGGTCTGCAGTTCTGGATTACATGCACTGTCGACTACTTGAGTAATCTGGAAGTGCTTTTTTTTGGTGAGTTAGTTATTGTTTCACCGTCACCGAGCTTAAGCATGTATCCAGATCTTAAACAGTTGCGTCATCATCATCATCATTGGGCATTCCTTATCGTTACACTTAATAAGGGGGTTGTGCCTCATTGTGACTTCAGTTATTTGGTAATAATTTTGTTACTCGGGTACTGGTGTGATTCGCGCCCACACTCCTCACTCCCTTTTTTCTTCTCAGGGTCGTCAATGGACGTGGAGATGAAGTCCTCGAGTATGACCAGAATCAACAAGGAATCAATAGTTTTGGAAAATTACCTTCCCATCTCGACGACTAAAAGCAACAACCTGAAACCAGACCTTCATCCTGCCAGCAACAAGCAAATACTCTCGAACTCACTCCGTAACAGCGCACAAGGTGTTTATGATGTCCAGCAATCCATCAGCGACAATGGACAAATTAGTGAACACATTTCCAACGGGGAGCCTCGTGGACCGTGTGATGGACAGCCACCTGCACACTCTACTGGGTCATACTACAGCATTCAGAAGCCGTCTTCAGCTACTTCTTCAGCTAAACATTCTGTTGTGGAACAAAGTCCTGTCCAACATCACCCGGCTGAAGAATATGCTCTCAAGCAATCTTCTGATAGTCAAGCAAATACTTGTTCTACTGGCAATTTCCACCCCTTGTATCACTTTCCAGGCCAGAAGGTTTCACTGCAACTCTCCTGCTCTGATAGTCACGGTCATAAGGCTGCCAAACCCTCCAGTGAAGATGTCAATTGTTATGAGGAAGTTACAGAGAGCACAATAATGAGTAAGACTTCTGTTATTCACCATGAGAAGGAAATCACCAGTTTCTCCTCTCTTAGCGAAAGCAGTAACATGTTAGGTCAACTTCCTTCCTCCCAAAGCAAAACTCACAAAGCTGAGACATCAACAACAGTAGTTTTTAGATCACTTGAGGGTGACGCCGTCATCATAACAGAAGAACATGAAGGACCAAATGTTGAAACTTCCTCTGCAGATTTAAGAACACGTGACCCCTCCCCTGACCAGTTACATAACTCCAGAAAGCATAATACCAAAGATGACCCTCAAGTGGAGTCAGACGCCTCCATAGGGGAACCAACAACTCGTTCATCATCAGGCGACCTTTCCCCAACAGACTCCTCAGAGGAGCAGCCCGCGCCAGCAGAGAACACCTCCACGGAAAACCTGGTGTCATCCATAACTGTAGCGACTGAAAAACTTGTCGGGGCGAGACCAAAGAGGGGATCAGTGACGGAGAACTCGACAGCATCCCTCCTACAACATTCACATCACCGGAGTTCATCCTTTACTTCCACACCTCCAGGGGCCACCAAAGACACTTGCTGTCCTACAGAATCCTCAACAGGGAGTTCAGTGGTTCGGCCGACGAGACCCACAGTCCTCCAGCTGTAGTTGTGGCTTCGAGTAGTCCTCTCAACGCTCACGTGGTCCTCTCAGCGCTCACATGGTCCTCTCAGTACTCACATGGTCCTCTCAGCGCTCACATGGTCCTCTCAGAGCACACGTGACAGCACCGGAGTTTGAGAGTTCTCCTGCGTGAGTGAATGTTGACAACCGTTGTGTGAGTTACAAAATTTGCACCTCACTGTTTCCGTATTCCTACACTGACTCATAGGACCAGTGTGTAGCAGCCTAAGTTATTCAATATTACTTGGGGATATTTTTCAGCTAAAGATAATCTCATATTTATGTTAACAAATAATAGGTCTCTCTCTCTCTCTCTCTCTCTCTCTCTCTCTCTCTCTCTCTCTCTCTCCATAAAAGGTATTTGCCACTCTTGCCTTTATAAATGTTATGTCACGCGGACTACATTTTTGATAGGTGACATTGTAAATAACTTATTGTGACAGAAAAGAAAATGAATTTACTGAGGTGAAAATGTAACTAAAATTATTGTGGCGAATTTGTAAATTTAGGTGATATTGTAAATTATTTTTTTAAAGAATGGTAAATAATTTCAGTGTAGTGAGTTTGTAAATAATTTACTGTAAAAGAATTTAGTGCGGTTTATTGTGTTAGAACTGTAAACGATTTTATTGTAACGAAAGTGATAACGAATTCATTGTGGATAAATTGTAAAAGAAATTACTGTTGGAAAAACTGTAAATGACTTTGTGTTGAAAAGGTCACTGAATATCAATGTGATAAAGTATACATACATATATATATATATATATTATATATATATATATATATATATATATATATATATATATATATATATATATATATATATTGGTGGTTGAAATGTATTTTAATTTATTGTGGTAACAGTGTTAATTGTTGTTGATGTTTTTGTGGTGTGAAGAACGTGTAAATGAACTTATTAGTAGTGAAAGTAATTATTTTTGGAAGGCGAAGTTAACGTTGAGATGTCAATAAGATTTCTGCAGACACAATGAGAAGGATGATAAGATAGCCTTTTTACCGGTATATTAAGATAATCATCCTCTAAGGAGTGTAAAAGCGTCTCATCGTTGGTCCTTTGGTTACTGGGAAGGAGAGAGACTAAAGCTACGGTCACCCTTGAGTTTATCATGCAATTAATCCGCGATAGTATTTCACCCACAGGCAATAAGTCAACGGTACGTTCCGCACACTGGTCTCACTGGCGAAAGGAACTGTTGGCCAGGCGCCCAACTCTCGCGGCTAGTTTGAGCTCAGTTGGAGAGCAGGATGGCTTTATTGTGTTTTTCTATGGCACCATTAACCGCTTCAGTGAGATGTGTGGTCCTGTTAAAGAAGACTAAGACGAAAAAGAAAAGTAGTAATAAAAAATAAGAACGGTGTAAATTTTATAGCAAATTTCAACCCTTCGTACCATGGATTTTCAAACGCTCCGTATCATCCCACTTCCGACAACAAATAACTTGTAGCTGTAGACAACGTGAAGAGTTCGTTGAAAAATCAACGCTACGGGGGTTTTATTCTGGGTAGAAACTCTAGTGTGACAGCAGCTTTAATGAACCAAACACGATCTTGGAGGGACCTATGGCCTTAGTGGGGTGGCGGAGGGAGGCGTAGGAGTAGGGAAGGGGAAGGGAAAAAGGGTTGTGGGAGGGGGGGGGGCGTTCGTATGATAACTCTCCAGTCTCAATCACTGCGAGCTACCAGTCACAAGTCAGTTCACTAACTGCTATACATTCAGAAATCCCAGTCTACTTAACATTAATATTTAATTTTCACAATGTTTATCATCTTTGATTCGGAAATATTTCAAACATCTCATATCTCAGGACTATTCTAAGGAATATTCCAGTTATTCCTAGATTAATTTCAGTGTTTTACGATAATATTCCTGGCAAATAATGTCTTTCTTTGTACGTTCCAGTAACTGTAAAGCTGCTGTGATATTTCAGGACTATTCTAATACTTTACTTAGCGTGCTTAGTATATTTAGTTATATTTTATTGTATTATTCTCGTAATTGAAGAGAAGGAGAAAGAAAGGATTGAAAGAAAACGTTTGGAAGTGAAAGTAAGAAAAGGGGATGAGGACAAAGGAAGAAAAGGAGAAGATTGAGGTGGAAGGGAGAAGAAGAGGAAGGGAGTGACGCGGGAGGAAAAAAGGAGATACGAGCTGAAGGAAAAAAGGAAGAAGGCAGCGATAGAAGAGAGAATATTAAATTCCCTGACACCCACACACTCTACCACCACCCACACACTCTACCACTACCCACACACTCTACCACCACCCACACACTTTACCACCACCCACACACTCTACCAACACCCACACACTCTACCACTACCCACACACTCTACCAACACCCACACACTCTACCACTACCCACACACTCTACCACCACCCACACACTTTACCACCACCCACACATTCTATCAACACCCACACACTCTACCACCACCCACACATTCTACCACCACCCACACACTCTACCAACACCCACACACTCTACCAACACCCACACACTCTACCACCACCCACACACTCTACCACCACCCACACACTTTACCACCACCCACACATTCTATCAACACCCACACACTCTACCACCACCCACACATTCTACCACCACCCACACACTCTACCAACACCCACACACTCTACCACTACCTACACACTCTACCAACACCCACACACTCTACCACTACCTACACACTCTACCAACACCCACACACTCTACCAACACCCACACACTCTACCACCACCCACACACTCTACCAACACCCACACACTCTACCAACACCCACACACTCTACCACCACCCACACATTCTACCAACCCACACACACTCCCAGCACCTACACACTCTACCAACACCCACACACTCTACCAACACCCACACACTCTACCACCACCCACACATTCTACCAACCCACACACACTCCCAGCACCTACACACTCTACCAACACCCACACACTCTACCAACACCCACACACTCTACCAACACCCACACACTCTACCAACACCCACACACTCTACCAACACCCACATACTCTACCAACACCCACACACTCTACCAACACCCACACACTCCCAGCACCTACACACTCTACCAACACCCACACACTCTACCACCACCCACACACTCCACCACTACCCACACACTCTACCAACACCCACACACTCCCAGCACCCACACACTCTACCAACACCCACACACTCCACCAACACCCACACACTCCACCACTACCTACACACTCTACAAACACCCACACACTCTACCAACACCCACACACTCTACCACTGCCTACACATTCTACCAACCCACACACACTCCCAGCACCTACACACTCTACCAACACCCACACACTCTACCAACACCCACACACTCTACCAACACCCACACACTCTACCACCACCCACACATTCTACCAACCCACACACACTCCCAGCACCTACACACTCTACCAACACCCACACACTCTACCACCACCCACACACTCTACCACTACCTACACACTCTACCACCACCCACACACTCTACCACCACCCACACACTCTACCACTACCTACACACTCTACCAACACCCACATACTCTACCAACACCCACACACTCTACCAACACCCACACACTCTACCACTACCTACACACTCTACCAACACCCACATACTCTACCACTACCTACACACTCTACCAACACCCACATACTCTACCACTACCTACACACTCTACCAACACCCACACACTCTACCACCACCCACACACTCTACCACTACCTACACACTCTACCAACACCCACACACTCTACCACTACCTACACACTCTACCAACACCCACATACTCTACCAACACCCACACACTCTACCACTACCTACATACTCTACCAACACCCACATACTCTACCAACACCCACACACTCTACCAACACCCACACACTCTACCACCACCCACACACTCTACCACTACCTACACACTCTACCACTACCTACATACTCTACCAACACCCACATACTCTACCAACACCTACACACTCTACCAACACCCACACACTCTACCAACACCCACACACTCTACCAACACCCACACACTCTACCAACACCCACATTCTGACAGCAATCGACGCGCCGTGATATTTTTCATAGAAGGTCTCTCAAATTAATTCAAATGCCTAAACTTGTCATCCTAAGTGTGTGTGTGTGTGTGACGTACCTATCAGTATTTAAAGCAGTGAAGTTCTATTTACATAAGCCATGAAACCTCTGAATCATATTAGAACGAAAAGATATAGAACCAGAAAATATGTCACCAAAGTAAAATATATTTCACCTGAATTCCTACAAAAATATCTTCCTTTTTTTTTTTTACTCCCGATGGGAACTGGAGGTTGAAAGCCATCACGAGGAGGATTAGCTACAAGGAGAAAAGTTGGTCTATTGTGTTGTGGTGGGCCAGGTGTTCTCCGTCATATCCAACTGACGTCAGCTAAAAGCCCGCCCACTTTTCCTGTAATCTTAGCAATCGTGGTATGTATTAGAAGGTGATTCCAGTTGTTATGGACGCTAAAAGGAGGAGAATTTATGTCTCCGGGCTAAAATCCTAAAATACAGGCCACAAAAATATTAAAGCTTGTGTATGTATGTATGTATGTATGTCCTTCAGAGCTGACAATGATTATAGCGGCAACGTTCGTCTCGCTCGTACTGTACTGTTGGAGGTAACCATGCGTAGGGAAATCATCAGGAAGTATGGTAACAAGTCTACCCTTGTGGCGGTGTGGGAGGTGGGATGGTCAGGTAAGATGAGACGAGTCCCTCACACCTGTCTGTTGTTGTTGGTGTGTGAACTCGTAACCTGAGCTATGAGGTGTAAAGATTATCTAGGAACATGTTTTTTTTTATTACTACAACTTAATGGAAATTCATTTCTATATATTGTATATGACAAATTTGATCTATTTCACTCAAGACCTTGTATACTATCATAAGACACCCAGAAAATACCTAAAGTATTTTATTTTAGGTTCAATTTTCTTTTATAAACTATTCCTTTCGATATATTATGAACATCTGTTTAATCGTCCTTGGCCAGGCAGAGGTTTAATAAAAAAAAATATAGAATTCGTCGTTAATAGGCAATTATCTCTACTTAGTACAGGTATAATACAGGTATTTATGTTTGGGAATTCAAAGTTAGATTGATAATGATTTTTCAGCACACACTCCAAAAAATAGTTATGTACCAAATATGAATTCACAAACCGAATCCTCAAAGAGATTTATATACATTTATAGATAGATATAAGGAAAATCTGTTGTGTTAATGCATATTCTATTGTTGGAAAATACATAGACGTGTGTATGTACATATAGAAATATATAACCTGTGGTGTAATGGTCAGCATGCTCACCTCGCAAACGAGCGGACCCAGTTTCGGTCCCCGGGCAGGGTGAAACTATGGGCAAGTTTCTTTATGCCATTTGCCTCTGTCTACCCAGCAGTAATTGGGAACCTGGATGTTAATCGATTTGCGGATCGTGTTCCGGGGTAATGGTTAGCCAGTGCAGTTGGCGAGTTGTCCGGTCTTCTCGGACTATTCTTTGACAATGTGTCATGCAGCTCGTTAACTCAGGGTGTGGTTGTTGTGTTAGCGACAGCGTATACACCTTAAACAAATTCACGCCTAGGTGGCCCTTGGGCCGGCCATCCTCGTTACACGAGGGGCAACCATTATATGATATATATATATATATATATATATACATATATATATATATATATATATATATATATATATATATATATATATATATATATATATATATGTATATATATATATATATATGAACAATAAACTGATTTCTGGAGAGTTTAGCTCTTTTAGTAACACCTAAGTTATCGCGTCCGTGCACACAGCCGAGCACAAAATAAGTTAACCTCACCAAGTTGTATGAGTGTATTGTACTGTACTGAGTGTGATGGGTAACAGTAATGGTCCTAGCACATCCTGTCCTCACTAATATAACAATAAGGTGTTATATTGACAATATATTCATTTCATTCCCTCTTGGCCAACACTCACAACATCCATACTGTCACAAGTCAATGTTCACTGGCTCAAAACGTGTCGTTCGTTCAGTGTTCATAAGAACAGTGGTATATTCTTCAAGAGATGAGAGGGAGAGAGAAAGAAGGTCCTGGTCTGTTTTTATTATTATTAAAGTATAATTTAGTACAATGTAGCAGACACTAAGAGCCCCCCCCCCCCCCCCCGACACACACACACACTTCTGAGAACTTTTTCTTAGTGCTGTGCAAAACTGCCTTACCTCAAAACTAGCTCTATTATTTGCACCCAGTCTCCTGCAAATCGACATCTGTGTTAGGTTAGGATTCAGAAACATTCACCCCGTATCCTCCAAGACGACAAGAAAAAACCACTGTTGATAAGGGTTGTAGTGGCTAACTCTCCCTATGCTCTGCCTACTCGCACCACCCTCGCTCGCTGATTGGCCAACTGCCGTCCTCCCCATCAGCCAATCAGCGCCGCCTCTCATACCGCAGCCTGTGTCCTTGAGTAGGGAGTTTTTTTTTTTTTTTTTTTTTATATTGGACACCCCCCCTACATCCTTGTGTAAGGTGAAGTGCAGAAGCGTTTACAGCGCCCAACAGGGAAGCATGCTAAGTTCATGCTTGCCTTTATGTCTCATGAGTTAAGGGCGTAGAAGCCTGAAGAGTCAAGGGCGTAGAAGCTTGAAGAGTCAATGGTTTATGTCATCAAGTTATTGGAAGCTCCAACAACTTGTCCCTGAATACGAATTCGCAACTTTCGACTTACAACAGATACCTACTTTACTGCTAGGTAAACAAGGACTAATGGGGGCTAGGAAGTAAGTCCAAACAACTTCCACCAGCCCGGGAATCGAACCCGCGACGTCTTGCTTGCAGGCAAGAACGGTACCGCTTCTACCACCGGTCCCCGTAGGGAAGTTGTATAAATAACCCCCCCTGCCTCGGGCCCCTGTACAATAAGTATAGGGCCCGGAGTAGGGGGCCCCTGTACAATAAGTATAGGCCCGCAGTGGTCTTCAACTGGTGGGCCATGGGGTGATTCTCAGGTGGGCCACGGACTAGGCCCTATAGTAAAATGAAGAAAATAAGATAAAATAAGATAATAAAAAAAATATATAGAAGTTTTTTAAATGTCCATGTCCCACCATCGATCTATCTATTTATATATCTATCTATAAATACATATATACTGTACTGGAGAGAGAGAGAGAGAGAGAGTAAAAGTTCAAGAAATCTATTTGTTGGCGAAAAATCCTGTAAGGCATAAGACTTACAATTTTTGTCATTTTCGGCCAAAAAATAGATTTTGTTCATAATCTCAATATAGGCACTATAATACAGTCCTCAATACTATAATACAGTCCTCAATACTATAATACAGTCCTCAATGTTATATTACAGTCCTGCATAGTATATTACAGTCCTGCATCGTATATTAAAGTCCTAAATACTGTAATACAGTCTTGAATACAAGAATACAGTCCTGAATAGTATAATACGGTCTTGAATCATTTATTACAGTTAACAAGACACTAATATGCATTTTAGTACAATAGTATAGTTTTTATTCAAGAATATAGTTCATTTGAGACACAGTTTACGAGCTACAGTACTGTACTATTATTTTAAACAGTTTAGTACAGTCAAACAGTTTAGTAGTGTCATGGTCACGTTCACTGCTAGTCTGTTTTAACTACTGATTCTTATTATACTCCACGAACGCAAAACATGAGTGGGTTAGTTATTCCGAAGAAGAGACGTATTTTTCCCCATCGACGTTTATACTCATGATCCCTCCCAGTAGGTCCCGCCTTCGAACACAGTTGTCAATACGTTTTTTATACTTCTGCTGGTAAGCTCAATCTTGAATTAGTCTGTGTAAATCAACTTTAGTAATTCGCCAGACCTTTGTCAACTGAGGGTCATCTTTGAATGAGTAACAGTTGAGTTGTTTGTAATTTCTGTCATTGCGTGAGTAGCGATCGCTGGCAACTCAGGGGTATATATACCATGGGTGGGCAGAGATAGCGTCCCGTGACACCTTCTCTCCCGTTTGTTCCCAGGTATGTAGCAGTGTTTTATAGCCATTCAGTTTGATTCAGTCAATTGTAGTGAATATCAGTGTTCATGCTTTAACAGTGGAATTGTCATTCACCCAGTGTAAGAAGTAATATAAAGTAAATGTCGTCTGACGTTGCCAGATGAGAGATTTGTTATAATGGTGTTGTCATCATGCCTCCCAGTGCCGTGACACCTTCTCTCCCGTTTGTTCCCAGATTCCAGGGTGGGCTTATTTGAACACCCCATCGGCTGCTGAGCCGGTGGGTAACCAGCAGGGATCAATATATGCATTAATGTCGGTGATTCAACATGATTGAGATGGCAGGTCCGCCCCGTGAGCTAGACCCCAGACTCGCCATGTGTCTGGCTACCACCGATCACAGCACACAGCAACGGTCGTGAGCCCCAGTGTCCTACCCTGGGCTGCTCCCTGGAAGTTATGGCCCACAGTGTTTGATGTATATGCTTGGGGATAATTAATTAGAAATAATTATCCCATGTTGGGTAGTGGACCCATGTATTTGCTGGTTTCAGTATTAACATGTATGTTGTGAGTGCATCTCATATGCATTACCAACAGTCTGTGAAGTATCATATGCCAGTTGTCTTATAACTGGATGTAATGGGAAGCACCTAGTAATGTGTGAGAAGTAAGGTTGTCCACTTGGGACTTTGAGTAAAGCCTTGTAATTATACTGTAATGCCATGTACCACCAGTAGGTGTGAGAAGTAAAGAAATCTGCAAGGAGTTGTCATGTAACTATGTGTAGTGAGTAGGGCCAAGGAACTGGTCCTGCTATGTAATGTAATGTAACACCAGTAAGGTTGTGTGCAGTAAGAGTAATATCTGAGTAAATTGCTGTTGAGTAAAAATAAGAAAATACTGAGTTTGCAGTTGTGTAAGTAAGGAGTTGCACCTTGAAGTTATATGTTAATAATATCTCTTTTTCCCTTTGATTTCATATTAATAAACTTGTTCTTAGAGTATTTTAGGAGTATTCATTTTCCCCACAGTATTTCACCGTTATTTCCGTCCAAGTGACCCTGATATCAGAATTACAAGACCCATGTGCCTTAGACCCTCGACATGCTACCAGAAAGAACTAAGGTTATGCAGTAACCATTGAAGTAAGTAGAAAGAACAATTGAATTAAAGAACTAAGACAAGAGAAGTAAGAGTAAAAGATAAGGCAGAGTATGAGTAGAGAGAGAAACAGCCCGCCGTTACAGTAGAATCAATAAACAGTTTAGTAAAGTTGATTTCATATGTAGTTGAAGAGAACTAATACAGTTTACCAAATTCAATAAGCAGTTTAATACAGTTACTTCAGTAGATAGTTTAGTCAATTAAATTTTGTAAACAGTCAAGTACACTTAGTTAATAACCAGTTTAGTAAAGTTAACTGGTAAACATTTTAATTGTAATATCATAAACAATTTTGTACAGTTAACAAGGTAAACAGCTTTGTACACATAATAAAGAGCTCAATGGTCAGCACAACAATCAGTTTAGCATATAATATATATTCCAACACTTTAATACAATTAATTACAGTTAACTAAACGATTTGGACAGAAAATTACACCATAATTAGTGATTACTTACTTCAGGCAATATTGTTAAATGATTCAAACATTTAGGTTACAGCTATCATTCTGTTTCAGTGCTTCAGTCCCTATGTGATCTAATATGATGCTTCACTCACTATCTGATCCAGTGCTTCAGTTACTAATTGATCCAGTGCTTCAGTCACTAGTTATATAGAATTCACTGCCTTGTCTATTTGCTATGTGATTCAAAGCTTCAAGTAATCCTTATGTAATTCAATGTTTCAATCCCTGTGTGAGTCAGTGTTTCGGTGAGAAAATTAGGAGAAAATGAGTGAGGAAGAAGAACAATTGAACAAGAACAGGGAGAGACATAATTAGACAAGGAGAAAAGGAGAGGGATAAGGAGAGAATGGAGACATATAGAGTGAAACACTAAGAGAGTGAAGTAGAAGAAGATACAGTGAGATGAGAGAAAGAGGGACATAACATCAATAAGAGTAAGGCATAACTACAAGGAGGCATAAAAGGAATTTTGAGTGACAATTTCCTCTTAATCACTCACTACTTTATGTCCCCGTCTTCATTGTCCCAGGGCAAGATGCTGTTCATGTTGCCCACATTCTCAGTCGCACGCTTTTTCATTTTCTGACTTGCTACCGAGGTCTTTGGTCGTTCTTTATCCTTTGCCTTCACTTCCTCACGGGTAGAATCTGTTCCCGAATGAAGACCGATGCTCATGTCGTCTTGTGTTTGAGCCTCGACGCCAATCACACACTCCTCTGAGCTACTCGAAGGTCCTACTTTATTCTTATGGCGTCTGGGCTTCTTCTCGGCCCATTTGTCCCCACTGTCACCACCTTCCTCCTGGACGTCCATTGTGGAGGTTGTGGCTTCTTCCTCACTCTTCTTTCCTTTCTTCTTGTCGTCTTTTTTCTTGGTCTCTTCTTCAGCTCTCTCAGTGACGCTGACAGCGCCTGCCGTGTCTTCAGGTTTGACTACCTTTTTCTGGACCTCTTTCCCCACTGGGTCATACTTCTCTGTGAAGGTCATGGCAAAACGTGCTGGAGTCTTCCGAGCAGAACCGATGCGTCTCATCTTGGCGGATGGCAAGCGTTGCCTGGGGATGATGACAGGGACGTTAGTGGCGGCAGTCTGGACTGCTGCCTTTGGATCCTTTGCAGCGACAGCAGTTCCCGGGGTTTTTCCAGCTGTGGTTGCTGTGGGTTTCGTTGACGTGGTGGTAGTGGTGCTGACAGTGGCCACTTCTGTCTCAGCCCGGATAATGATCCTTGGTTTTGCAAGACGACGGGACTCCAGCATGTCTGTGTCAGAGCCATCTGACTCTCCGCCACCTAGGGCAGAAGCCAGCAACAGCTCCTCATCGTCTATGAATGCCGGGTTGTCGTAGCCATCACTGGAGTTGCGCCGCTTCTTTTTCTTCTTCTTCGGCTCAGTGGGGACCTGGAGAGTGGTCGAATATACTGGAGGTTTCTGGTCATGTCCCAAGTTTGGCTTCAAGGGATCATCGTCGATGCCATCGCCAGAGAAGTCGAGGTCATTGGTGAAGGCAAGTTGGTCGATAGCGCCGGTGAGGGCCCCGAAACCGTCCATCTCATCGTTGGGGTCAATGATTTCACCACCAGCGAAAATGGACTGGTTGAGAGCGTCACCCATAATGTCGCTAGTAGCAGGTCCCGTCTCGGTACCAAGTAAACCACCATAGCCTTTCTTCTTGGCCGGCCTGTAATACAGTGGTCTTGTTAATGCAAGAATTAGGCTGTAAATAACATGCTGTGAACTGGTAAGCTAATTCAGACAGAGTATTTTGTCGCTATGTTCTTTAAATACAAAGTGAACCAACCAAACCTTAGGTAACCAACCCATGATAATCTAACCTAAACAAACCAACCTCATCAAACTTAACCGAATGATCTTCGAATATATTTCAGCCCAGTTACTTTAGACAGATTATGTTTGGCTGGTTTGTTTTGCTTAAAAAGATAAATTTGCAGGAAAACAATGCTTGTGTATTGGTAATCGTCATACAGAATGATCCATGACAAAAACTACTGGTTCATGTTGCTACTTCCGTCATAACTTTAAACAAAACACACACACACAAAACTCATCCCATTTCCCTCAATACAAAGTTAATATAATACCTGGAGGCATAAATGTTATGGTACGGATGTGGAGATAAAGTACAGGTGTTGGTGACAGGTGTAGATAGAGGTATGATGCTACAGGTGTACAGGCACAAATGAGAAGGTAGTTTATAGGTTGTGGAGATACAATTATGACGGTACAGGTGTTAAAAAATGGTGTGTTGGTACAAATGTGGAGGACGCCTACAGGTACTATGGTGAGAGAACAGGTAAGGAGGCTTATCATACCCTTTGACAGGTGTGGAAGCAGCTGTCTGGAGGCCCCACATCTCCCGACGAAGGAACTCTCCCGACACACCCCGACGCTGTAGGGCGTCGATGGTGACTCGTCCAACACGCTGTAGAAGGTGAATACGTCGAGAGAGAGAGAGAGGATGGAATGGGGTATGACATCAGTTTTATTACACATTTACACTACAGAATTCGATCTACTATAGTCACAAGGACAAGTACAATTCCAAACATTAAATCACTACCAACAGAGCTTTAAATAAGAGGCGCAAGGACCCCACCTTCCAGTTACTAAGGGCGCCCTTCCTCTGCTTGGCCTTCGTCTTGTCCTTACTCTTAATGACCATGACACCAAGGCTCTCCTCTACTCCGTCACCGCCTCCTCCGAGTGGTAAGCTGTACATGTAGAGGTAGTCCTTGGCCTTTTCCTGCGATATGGCTCGTTCGAGGGCGATGACGATTTTGGCCCACTGTTTCAAGGATGAGGTGAGTAAATTAAGGACTAGGTAGTTAATATGAGTATAGATCAGTATAAAATCTTATCTCTAATGTGGCATCAACAGCACACTCCCTCATCAACACACGGAGTCATCAATACCAATCCTTCACCAAAGTCACCACCACAACACATCACCATTATATTACACTCTCACCACCATTACTGCACCACAACCCTCACCATGACATACCATTACCACACAACCACACCCTAACCATCCGCACGTCATACCATTACCACACAACCACACCCTCTCACACCATTCATTACCACACAACCACACCCTCTCACACCATTCATTACCACACAACCACACCCCCACATAACCACACCCTAACCATCACAACACACATACACCATAACATCAATACAGTACTCACAGCTTTAACCCACTCCTTCTCCGACATAGAGATGACAGTGCTATAGGTGTTACCCATCATGGCGATCAACATGTTCAGCAACATGATAGGTAACATGATGGTGAATACGAGGAACACAAACTTGCTCATTGAACTGTAGATGTTCTGGTTCATCCCTGCATACTGTCGAGAGAAGAACAGTTTAGTACAGCACAATAAAAACCTCCATTAAACGGTCTACACCCTATATGGAGAGGAAAGTTCGGTATATTGAGGGTCCGTTAGATGTGAAACCCCCTTATAATGGACTATATAGAAATAAAAATCCGTTATATCAAGGGTCCACTAGATGTAAAACCCTCCATATAGCGGGCTAAAGGGAGATAAAAGTCCATTATATAGAGATTTCACTGTAAAGGTGTTCCACTACTGTAGTGTTATATTGTCGTTAAGTAATGTTATTGTGTTAGTAATTATGGTATAGTTGAATTGGCGTTATTAATTATGTTATTTTGGGCATTTATTTACTGAGGTTATTAACAACATTTACTTACTGTAGTGATTTAAACTAAAGTTATATAAAAGGGTAAAAACACACACACACACACACACACACACACACATAGTAAAACAAAAACAGACAGAGACAAACACACAGAGACAACACACAAACACATAGACAGATACCTAGATAGACAGAAAAACAGACCCAGAAACAGAGAGAGACAGAAGCAGGCTCAGAGACAGAACGACACACACACACACACTGACAAACAAACATCAAGACTCACATCATAATCTCCCAGAGTCATATGAAACAGCGCCATCCAGGTGGTCCCATAGGTCGCGTACTTGCTGTCCTTGTCGTGTTTGGGACTCTTGTAGAGGAAGAAAAACGCCTCAGAGAACCCCAGCAACATGATGAAGTAGATGATACTGAAGGTGAACATATCCCCAGTTATCATCTTGTAGATCATCACCACGAAGGGTCCTGTTAGCTTTAGGGCGCTGTGAGGGAGAGAGGGAGAGGTTAGTGATGGAGATGAGGAGAGGATGAGGGAGAGGAGAGGTTAGTGAGGGAGATGAGGAGAGGAGAGGTTAATGAGGGAGATGAGGAGAGGATGAGGGAGATAAGGGGAGTGGGGGAGAAGGAGGGGAGAGGTGAGGGACAGGTTAGAGAGAGAGAGAAACAGAGAGTGTGTGCCTATTAGAACTGGATCCCAATTACAACTAGAGTCTATTAGAACTGGTGCCTACTAGACCTGAAATTTTATATTTTTAGTTAAACTGTCAGGCACATCACCACATTAGCACATAACAATCCTCTAACATCCATTTATCAGCAAAACTCAAGCATTACATTCTTCTACCTCACGACATTTAAACCCATCTCACTACTGAATGAAAACACATACACAAAAACACAAAAGATAAAGTGATACATGAGATAAATGACGATAAAAATGAGAATTACTAAATGTGAGGAGTAGGGAATCGTGAGAGACTGATAGCCAATGGGATAGAGGTATTTCACGTTCCCTAATGCTCGTGTCTCACTTGCCATCACGGTACACTGTGTTGATGTATATAGTGAGGGATTACAAGGATGAATATGATGACTCAATATAATGGCGTAGTGAGAGAGGCAGATTCGGTGAAGGAAAAACCAAGATTAATGGATGGAATAGCGACAGATGGAGGGAGGTGGGTGGGTAGGTAGGTAGGTGGGTGGGTGGGTGGGTGGGTAGGTGTGATCATTACCTCAACGAGTATTGGATCCGACACGAGAAGAGGAAAAGGCAATGAATATAATTAATCCACAATAATGAGGAAGAGAAACAGTGATGGAGAGAGAACATAACTGACTCACCCACCGTAGAACATTGACTCACCCAGCAAAGAACATAAGCATAAACCAGGAGCCAGCCACAGCATATGCCATCAGTTCGTCTTCAATATCACGCAGGAAATACATCTTTGGCTTGAAGAAGTAAACCACTCGACACGGAACACACAGCATGATGAGGAGGTTAGACAACAAGAAGATGGCCTTGGGAGCATTGCCAGACTGAAAGAAAACCAAAAAAATTATTTCTCTATTGCAGACCAGAGAACACGATGCAGTCCAGACAGAAAATTTAACGTGAGTTCTCTAATGAATCCAGAGAACGTGTGATGCAACCAGATAATGCCTCTGGACCATCCTACTAGCCTCTGAACTATTCTACTAGCCTCTGGACTATTCTACTAGCCCCTGGACCGCCCTACGAGCCTCTGGACTGTTCTACTAGGCCCTGGACGTTCCTACTAGCCCTTGGACTATCCTTCTAGCCCTGGACTGCCCTACTAGTCTCTGGACTATCACACAAGCCCCTGAAGTATCCTAACAGGGCCTGGACTATCCTACTACCCCCTGGACTGCCCTACTAGCCTCTGGACTGCCCTACTATCCTCTGGACTATTCTACTAGCTCCTGGACTGTCCAACTAGCCCCTGGACTATCCCAATAGCCCCAGGTCTATATTACTAGCCTCTAGACTATCTTACTAGCCCCTAGATTATCCTACTAGCCTCTGGACTGTCCTACTAGCCTCTGGATTACCCCCATTAACCCCATGACTGTCCTAATAGCCCCATGGACTAGCCTACTAGCCCCCTAGACTACTCACCAAGCCCCGCATGAAGGAGGAGAGGCCCTGGTTCATAATCTCCTCACCCTGTTGGAACACCACATAGGAGATCACGCCGGCCAACGTCCCCGTCTCGAAGCAGTACCGCGCAATGCTCATGAAGTCTGCGTCGAAGAATTTGTCATACAGCAACACACTGTACTCCGTCGAGTTCTGTGGGTGGACGGAAGACCTGTTTTTAGTCCTTCTGTGTTGTCTGGAGGTAACGTGGAAGGTTAATGAGTCCTTGGCATCTGTCTATATCATAATTAACATTTCACAGTATAAAGGTAATTACTTCTGAAGGTTTTCATATCAGGAGTTAATTACTGTCATCATAATTAAACGTTACCTATAAGATAAAAAGTCATGATACCTTTGTAAAAATATTAAGAGTCATTAACATATCATCACAGGAATGTATGTCTCCTCGATATTACCATTAACATTGATATTAACTTTTATATTGATTTTTTTTTCTCAACTTTATTTATTTTGAAAAATATTCCCGGGAGAAAGAATCCATCAGAAAGTCAGTCAGGAAAGATAGTAAATGAAATAGAATAAAAAGAAAGACAGAGGTAGACAGGTAAAGAGACAGAGGTAGACAGGTAGAAAGACAGAGGTAGACAGGTAAAGAGACAGAGTTAGACAGGTAGAAAGACAGAGGTAGACAGGTAAAGAGACAGAGTTAGACAGGTAGAAAGACAGAGGTAGACAGGTAAAGAGACAGAGGTAGACAGGTAGAAAGACAGAGGTAGACAGGTAAAGAGACAGAGGTAGACAGGTAGAAAGACAGAGGTAGACAGGTAAAGAGACAGAAGTAGACAGGTGTAGTGACAGAAGCAAACAGGTATAGAAACATAAGTAAACAGGTAAATAGACAGAAGTAGACAGACAGAGAGGCAGGTAGAGAGACAGGTAACACTCGCCTTCCACATATTCTTGGGGCAGCAGTAACAAGGGCGGAGATACACTGCCCCGCTCAGAAGAACGAGTTGAAGCAACATGATAGCTAACCGCTTCAAGAATTGGTTCTGTGGGAGAGAAGAAGAGTGGTTTAAGGGTTCTGTGGGAGAAGAAGAGTGGTTTAAGGGTTCTGTGGGAGAGAAGAAGAGTGGTTTAAGGGTTCTGTGGGAGAAGAAGAGTGGTTTAAGGGTTCTGTGGGAGAAGAAGAGTGGTTTAAGGGTTCTGTGGGAGAGAAGAATGGTTTAAGGGTTCTGTGGGAGAGAAGAACAGTGGTTTAAGGGTTCTGTGGGAGAAGAAGAGTGGTTTAAGGGTTCTGTGGGAGAGAAGAACAGTGGTTTAAGGGTTCTGTGGGAGAGAAGAAGAGTGGTTTAAGGGTTCTGTGGTTTAAGTTAGGTTTGGCTTGGTTAGGTGGGAAAACTTTAACCAGCAATTTCACTTTAATTATTATCAAGCAATTTAATTCTATAGCAATTAACTTGCCTAAATTAAGTGTTCTTTCCCTAATTATCTCAGGTCCTCTATATAATCAGTGTGTGAGTGTGTGGTAAGTGTATGGGTGAGTGGGTGCGTGAGTGTGTGGTAAATGTATGGGTAAGTGAGTGTGTGAGTTTGTGGGTGGATAAGTGCATGGGTGAGTGTGTGAGTAGATTAGTGTGTGGGTAAGTGTGTGGGTGAGTGTTATTTTGTGTGACTTTGTAGGTGTAACAATTTAAGACTTAACAGAGAGGCAACAATCTCTCTCTCTCTCTCTCTCTCTCTCTCTCTCTCTCTCTCTCTCTCTCTCTCTCTCTCTCTCTCTCTCTCTCTCTCGCTCTCTCTCTCTCACCCTGGCGAATGTCTTCCATTTCTCCTCCAGAAGGCGTTGAATGATGCCGCCCTCCAACATGTCAAGGTGTTCACTCTTGGTCCCGTTGAGAATGATCATCAAAGCCGAGTTCCAATCTGGCGGAGATAAGGCGCCATTTTCAATCACAAATCTCATACCTAATCTCACTAATTCTTCAACGTCACTTATCTCATTTCAAAAATCATTAGTCTTGTCACTAAAGATATTCATCTCATCTACAACGTCCTTAACCTCACTAATATCATACCTAAACTCAGTAATTGCATCTAAAAGGTCACTGAACTCATCCCTAAACTCAATAATCTCGTCTCTAAGTCACTTATCTCACTCCTAAACTCACTCATCTCATCCCCTAACTCACTTGTCTCGCCGCTGGGCCTGATAGTGTCCAGTGCATTAAGAGGGTAGGCACTGCAGGTGATGTTTGAGTATCTCCAAAACTCAATGCAAGTCAGTTCCAACATTTCCTTGAAGATGGTTGAGCGAGCCAGTTTACACGCCAGGGTGAGGGGAGTCAGTCCAGCCAGGTTCATGATGCCGTCTTGAGCAGGCAGTCGGGGATGTCGTAAGGCATAGGAGAACATACCCTGTAGGAGACCATGGAGAAATGGTTATGGTAGTCTGAGATGGTAGGAGGACATAGGGAGAGAGTATGGTAGTGTGTGATGGTAGAAAATGGAGAGAGGGTCATGGTAGTGTGAGACAGGTAAGGTTAGGTCAATTTAGGTAAGAATATGTCCAGGTAGGTAAAGTTAATTAGATTAGTTTAGCAGAGGTAATACTTGGTTATGGGAGCCTTCGTCAGTCTATGGTATATTATGTAAGGGTAGGGTAGGGTAGGGTAGGGTAGGGTAGGGTAGGGTAGGGTAAATACAAGTTAATGTGACAGGGGGGGGGGGAGTGTGCATCACTCACCAGCTGGTTGCACACGACTACCATGTGCAGGATCATGTTACCGAAGGAATCCTGTAGGTTAGGGTCTGCGCCAAGGTCTAGTAACTTGTTGTAGACAGTCTCGTTGCCCAGACAGGCTGCCCAGGCGAGCGGGTATTCCCCTAGATAAGCCAATCCTTCGTAGTCCGTGTACTCAGGGCCAGGAGGCTGCGTCACCTGCTGGTCCCTCGGCAGGAAGAAACTCCCTGCAAGCATGAAGAAACCGTTCAGTACCTGCGGCTGGGTAGTACAGGATACAGTGGTTACAGGTACAAATATTACAGGCGGGAGGTGAGAACAAGTGCAGGACAAGATAGAAACCATAGTCGACTGAGTCAGTTCAGTCAGCCAGTCAATGGACGAAGGAAAGAAGGACTAAGACACACCTATGGCCCGCTGGGTGAAGGAGACGCCACAGGCCATGAGGATGGTGACCAACTCGTTGTTGGAGTACGCGATAGCCAGGTGAAGAGCGCCTGCACCTGTAACACACCAATTAAGGTATATACACTAAAGTAAAGTAACTATTCCACACTCGAGCATATACTCACAGGTACTAACAAAGGTACTAACCTAGGTACAACCCACACACAGGTACTAACCCAGGTACAACCCACACACAGGTACTAACCCAGGTACAACCCACACACAGGTACTAACCCAGGTACAACCCACACACAGGTACTAACCCAGGTACAACCCACACACAGGTACTAACCCAGGTACTCCTCTCCCTCCACAACATCAATGCCCAGCTTGGGGAAACACCTGAGCAGAATCTTAGCGACGCGAGTGTGGGCCTTTGTGTCACACATTATGAGGACATGTAGCAGTGTCTCCCCTAAGGAACCTCGGAACTGCATCTGCCAGCAAGCTTCATGGTCGCTCCACTTATGTAGAGGGTCGAAAGGGCTCTTCGTCTCCATTTGTACGACCATCTGTAGGAGAAAACGCAGATGGTGAACTTTTAATACCATCTGTTGATCACACACACACACAACACACACACACTTTTTAGAGACAATATTTTCAACTGGTTCCTTAAGACACTTTCCTAACTAGTGGACCATGAGGCACTTCCCTACCTGGAGGACCTTATAGACACTTTCCTACCTGATCCTTGGGCACTTTCCGGTACTTCCACTTGAGGTACTCGGTGCGGGTGATCTCCTTGCCCCGCCCGTGGTTATACATGAAGATGCCAAACTCCTCCAGGATCAGCCTCTCCACCTCCTTCCCTCCGCCTCTGTTGTACTCCTCGATCAGCCGACCACCTGAGGGAGAGACAACACCTGGGTCACTCCTTCACCTGAGGGAGGGAGGACATGACCTGAGTTCAGAATGTGTTTGACCTGATACAACACAAGACCTGCCCTGTGCCTCTGATCTACTCAATCGTAAGAATTTCACCCGATCTGATTACAACCCAACCTGATCGCCGCATGACCTGACCTTTCTTGTAATCAGCGAGGCGATAGAGGACACAGTCATCGCTGGAGGCCTGGGAGATGACCTTATCAAGGGCTGACCCCGGGTTGATGGCCTGCTTCTTGGTGGCACACGCACCCATCTCCGTGTTCTCCTCGTTAAGTCTCCGTCTAAATAGGTCTCCTCATCCTCGTCAGGTAGTTCTCCTTAGGGTCTCCTCCTTGAAGGGAATAAGTCAGATCAATATGAACAGTTTCATCCAGTATTTACATAACTCAAATGATAATTAAATATCATTTGGACGAATTCAAATCCTACCCGAGAACAGTTACCGAGGCTGGATACTCTGGCAACACTATCCTCTATCCTCCTTCACCCTCCTACGCCTCTACCCCTCCCCCACGGCCTCAATCCTTCACCGACTTTCAATAACAAGAAAAAGTTTACATGTATAAAAACTTAAACCAGTCATCCCAACAAGCGTCGTTTCGTCCTAGACTTATAATGTGTAGCTTAAAACAATATATAGAAAAAAAAAGAGCTTTGAAAATTTATCCATACAAAAGAGTGGAGAATCGGCGTCTATTTTCTGAGAATAGATTTCTACGATACGGTTTTTTTTTTTTCGTGGAACATAACCATCACTACCACCTACCACAATCATCAACGCTATTATCATCACCATCACCACCACTACAACTAGAATCACCACCACAACCAGCATCACCACCACTACCTCCATCACCACTGCTACTATAATCATCAATACTACTTCCATCACCACCACCACTACCACCATCATCACCATTAACTTCACCTAAGCACTTAATGATGTGTACAGACAAACACTTATCATTAAAATAAACACAAGCTGAGTGCTGATCAATATATACTGTACACAAGGGCCATGAACCCGTAATAATAAAGAAGTATGGTAATAAGAACAATTATTTTACTTCTTTACCCATAACCTAATCTAATCTAACCAACCTAACCTAACCTAACCTATTACCCTCCCATAAGCGAACGAAATCAAACCTAACCTAACTTAATCTAACCTACGTCATTCTAACCGAGCCTAACATATCCTAACCTAAGCTAACCTAACCTGATCTATCCTACACCAAACCTATCCCATCCTATCCTTCATCCAATATTTAACCCAGTGTAGTTTTGTGGTAAAATCATCAAGTACAAATCTGTAATGTCTTATTATTTACAGGTTGCAGTATGACTATTAATATATTTATACTCTATGATCAGTTAACCTCCTAAGATGTCCCCACACACAACGTTTCCGTGACGCCTGCTGGACCACCACTCCACGACCCCCTGACGGAGACACGATGATCCTCCTCATACTGGCCAGATATTTTGTAAAAAACATTGATTATGTGTTAAAGGAATATCCTTCCTTCCTTAGGCTTTAGTAAGCCCCTTTATAATATTTATGCCGTATATACTTGTCACACTTGCCAGATGCTTCTGGTGTCATTGTACAGGGGTACCTAGTGACAGCACTAGGATCCCGCTTCCTCTATCAAGAAATAAACAATTGAAATTGAATTGAATTGATCAGTTAACCCACACACAATTGTCTTATTTACGTGTGTGTGTGTGTGTGTCAGTTTATTTATCTAATATACGTGTAACTTATAACATTACGTCCAGGTGACCTTTATAGAAGTCACTCACTTTCATCCACTCTCTTTTTCCTTTTCCTTGTCTCACTCTCTCTCTCCTTAGGCCTATACGCCGCCCACCCACACGAATAACTCATAACCCGACGCACACATACACTTCTGATATTATTGTGGTCAATACTTACAGCTTTGTTTCTTCCTGTTGTCGTAATTGACACATCTGCCGCCGCCTGGGAGACTGTAGAGCGTGGCGCGTTTGCTGGTTGCTAAGCGACGGACGCCACGCATGCGCAGAGTGATGGCTTCCTTTAGCGATGTGATATTCATATTGACGTGTTTTTGTGCCTAATGGTGCTAAAAACAGCCTTCCTGACGGTGTAGCTGTAGGAGATAGTAGAGCCCGGCTGGAGGTGAATCCCTAGCGAGAGAACACATGGAGCACTGTCAACTCTCGGTTAATAAAGTGCCTGGGGGGGGGGGGGGGTGAGGTCGGGTTAGGATAAGTTAAGTTTGTATGTTGTGTTATCAATAGTAAGAGAAACAATTGAGACCCTGCAATTGTGTGTAAATGAGGAAGAAATTCAGATCATCAACCTGGGACTTGGTCACAATATTTGTGATGCCATATGGATTAGATGCAAACCAAAAAAATAAAATATAACAAAAATATTAACCCCTTGAGTATAATGACTTAACCCCTTGAGTATGATGACTTAACCCCTTAATTATAATGACTTACCCCCTTAGTATGATGATTTCACCCCTTGAGTATGACTTAACCCCTTGAGTATCACGACAACCCCTTGAGTATGATAACTTAAAACACCTCGAGTATAATGAATTACCCCCACGTGTCATCATACTCAAAGAGTTGGTCAAATGATAAAGGCATAATATGTGACCTTAATAACACAAACACTTCACTAGTTCTAATTTAACATTGTTGCTTCTTGATGTGTACAGTATATGTTATTACAGAATGTCATCAACTGTGTCGGATGTCCCATGAATTGTCTGGAAGTTTGAGTTAAGTTATATGTTTCTCGTAATATTAAAGTCTTAATTGTACTTAAATTAACTACAACGAAAATTAACATTAAATAAGACTGAGATTCGTGGCTTAACTATATAATTTAATACCAGTGAGAAGATAAAATGATATCTGAAATTCTACTTTAATTAGATGCGGTTCACGTTCATTTAGTACCAGTTAGGAGATAAATTAATATAAGCTAACTTTGTTCAATATATTCGGTACGTTAATTTAGTGATTTTAAACGTAAGTCAACGAATTATTTAGTAGTATTGGTGAAGTACTGCACCTCTCTCTCTCTCTCTCTCTCTCTCTCTCTCTCTCTCTCACACACACACACACACACACACACACCTATAACTCTGCTGTGTGTGTGTGTGTGTGTGTGTGTTGTTGTTTTATTAAGCCCAGTTCTGTTTTCGATACCACAGCTTGGACTGATTACCATTGGTCTAGGTAATCAGTAAAGCAATTTGACCAATGATAACCGACAACACCATCTGATGTTTATTTCCATTGGAGTCCTTTGAGTTGCACCATGGGACGAGAGGAGCTAGTTTATTGAGTACCCCCTTATATGTTGTGTAAAGAGAAGCGCTAAAACAATGACCACAAGACCCAGCAGGGAAGCTTGCAGTGTTTTGCTTGTGAATCTAGAGCAGCGGAGGGGGGGGGGGAGAGGGGGGAGGGAGAGGGAGAGAGGGGGTATGGGAGAGGGAAAGGGGGGATGAGGGAGGGAGAGGAAGGAGGGAGAGAGGGGTAAGGAGAGAGGGAGGGAGGGAAGGAGGAGGAGGAACAATGCTGCACTAGAATGAAAAGCAAGAGGGCAAGAGGGGTGGGTGGGTGTGTGTGTGTGTGTGTGTGTGTGTGTGTGTGTGGGTGTGGGTGTGTGTGTGTGTCCTAACACCACACCACACTTTAAACACGATAGCCCAATCTTATCAATTGATTCTGTATACACACCAATTATTAGTCTAGCTTCAGTACCGCCGCAGATCTTAGCATAATTCGTGTGTCTCATAAAGAAAAGTCCATTGATGTCTAAACTCTTTAACGTTATACTGTATAATCGTCGTTAAACAGATGATCAACGAAGGACCTTGAAATTTACACTCGTTAGACATGACAACACGATCAGGAGAAGTGGATAATAATTATGTCAGCTCACAGTCATGAAGCAGGACGAGACTGTGCATACCACTAGCAAGTGATTGTTATGTTCCTCCCTCCCTCTCTCCCACCTCCCTCCTCTTTACCTGGCTACCCTCCCTCTCGCCCACCTCCCTCCTTCCTCACCTGGCAACACTTTTACCTCCTCCTCCTCACCACCTATCCTCCCCTTACCCCTCTCATCTAACCACCTCTCCCCCCTCATCTCCTCATCCAGGCGCCCCTCCCCACTCTCACTCTTGCCAGTACAGTATTAACACGCTGTGTACAGAAGTTGTGTGAGGTTGACTGCTGGAGTGGTGACGCGCCTCTCAACACAGTTCCCGGAGGTGTTTACTCCATCAGTAGCTTGTTGCCCTCTGTGGGACGTGTGACTTCGTGGCCTCACCTCTCAGGTAGGTACACTCGTCGTCCCACCATCCATCTGATAGGGGCACCACCTCCTTGTGTACTGTTTATCAAGTGTAATGCTACTTTTAATCGTCACTACCACTACCATATATACCACCACTACACCCCACCATCACCACTAACCTCTCAACTACCACCATCACCACTAACCTCTCAACTACCACCACGACCACTACCCCCCCCCCCCCACCCCCAACTACTGCCACTTTTATTATCATCATTGTTATTATTATTAGTTTTAAGACTCGTTCCAACAGTTAAATCACAAATGTGTAAAGGGGGACACACACACACACACACACACACACACTACAATATGCATCTCGTAGTAGCGTCACAAACCCAGAGTACAGTACATGTAGAAGCACCGATTATATTAAGGGTTGGTTTAAAGCTTAGTAACCACAGCTTCAACTATCAACCTCAAAGAGAAGAATTTACTGAAAGAATGAGAAGCGAAAGATAAACAAAGATGTGTACAAGTTGGAAGTAAGTAGATAGGAAAGACCAAGAAGGAGATAGGAAGATAGAGACGCGGCCAAAAGTGAGAGGGGTGGGGTGGGTCTCTCTCTCTCTCTCTCTCTCTCTCTCTCTGTAAGGTATTGCTGCTACAGTAAATATAAGACTGAAATCAATCTTCATTCTACATAATACGACTAAGAACTCTTATCACGGTAACGCTATTAATATTCCTGTTAATTAAGGTTCATAGTGATGGTTTGGTGGTCTGTTTAGCAATTTTTCGAGTTTCAGATGCTTGTGTGTGTGTGTGTGTGTGTGTGTGTGTTAAAGAAAACCTGGCAGTGGTGTAGGGAGAACTATAGTAATTTGTATCGAGTTTTATTTAAAAATTTTCGCCACTTACCAGCATACTAGCGGTTCTGGTGGGGTACAGTGAGTGTTAGTAAAGGAGGAAACTGGAAGACCTGGAAACCTGTGGTATTTGGTAGTGAGGGTGACACTGGATAACACCCTTCTCACGTGTGTCCTGGGCGAGGCTCGAACCCTTGACATATTAGTGAGAGATACGCGTGTTACCACTGTAGATCTGATATGGACCAGGTCTTATAAGGTCCCACCCTAACCTAACAAAATGTAACCAAACCTAACCTAATCTAACCAAGCCTAATCTAACCCAACCAAACCTAACCCAACCAAACTAAACCAAACCTAACCCAACCAAACTAAACCAAACCTAACCCAACCAATTTTAACAAAAGAGATACAATGGCAGAAAAAAAAAACATTACACGTATACTGTACAATATAGTTCTGTAATAAATTTAAAGATTACCAAAAACAATAAATAAATAAATAAACTATTTTCAGCGGCAAAACATTTTCAAGGGGGTAAATATCACACACACACACACACTTGAGATTAACTTTTAAACACTAATAAAATACTCCTCCTCAAGACAACCGAATTAGATCAAAAGTAAACGATCAATAAATCTTCCTCACCGATATCCGTAAAATAAAACCGAATAATTAGGGGAAAGAGTGAGGTGAGGAATGAGTGAGGTGAGGAATGAGTGAGGTGAGGAATGAGTGAGGTGAGGAATGAGTGAGGTGAGGAATGAGTGAGGTGAGGAATGAGTGAGGTGAGGAATGAGTGAGGTGAGGAATGAGTGAGATGCCGTCTACTAATACTGTATTTTCTTTACGCCTCGGCTGCCGCTGATAAAAGAGACTGATTGATCGCGGGATAAAAATATGAGACTATCTCACTGTCCCTAGCGATTCCTGCCTCATGTAACTGTCTCTTTCATCAGTGCAGACAAGGCCCGACCGTCTATGTATGATAGTTTAGGGAGGAAAATACGACACCCGATAGTCTTTGTACGATAGTTTAGGGAGGAAAATACGACACCCGATAGTCTTTGTACGATAGTTTAGGGAGGAAAATACGACACCATATACATGACCTACGTTCTTTTTTTTCCTCACTACCTCGAAGGTCAACACCACAATATTCACACAACTCTTTCCACATTCTATATTTTCACTGAAAAACCCTATAACATGGTGTGGGAGTGGTGTAAGTGTGGTGTGGGAGTGGTGTAAGTGTGGTGTGGGAGTGGTGTAAGTGTGGTGTGGGAGTGGTGTAAGTGTGGTGTGGGAGTGGTGTAAGTGTGGTGTGGGAGTGGTGTAAGTGTGGTGTGGGAGTGGTGTAAGTGTGGTCCAAGTGTGGTGTAAGTTGAAAATGTTCACTCAATTATTCAGTAAGGGGCGGTGGATTGAGTTAAGAGTCTAACTTGAACGGAATTCGTGCATTTTGAATCTTCAGTGGTGGTGGTAGTGTGGTGGTGGTGTGGTAGTGGTGTGGCAATGTGGCAGTGGTGTGGCAATGTGGTAGTGGTGTGGCAATGTGGTAGTGGTGTGGCAATGTGGCAGTGGTGTGGCAGTGGTGTGACAATGTGGTAGTGGTGTGGCAATGTGGTAGTGGTGTGGCAATGTGGTAGTGGTGTGGCAATGTGGTAGTGGTGTGGTAGTGATGTGGCAATGTGGTAGTGGTGTGGCAATGTGGCAGTGGTGTGGCAGTGGTGTGACAATGTGGTAGTGGTGTGGCAATGTGGTAGTGGTGTGGCAATGTGGTAGTGGTGTGGTAGTGATGTGGCAATGTGGTAGTGGTGTGGCAATGTGGCAGTGGTGTGGCAGTGGTGTGACAATGTGGTAGTGATGTGACAATGTGGTAGTGGTGCAATTGTAATATAAGTAACTCGAAAGCTGGACCAGGACGCTAACCTAACCTAACCTAACCTTAACCTTAACCTAACCTAACCTTAACCTAACCTAACCTAACCTTAACCTAACCTAACCTTAACCTAACCTAACCTAACCTAACCTAACCTTAACCTAACCTAACCTAACCTTAACCTAACCTAACCTAACCCAACTCATTTCATAGATATATTAGGTGGACATTATAGTAAAAATCCAACATATATTTGAACAGTGTATGAACATTGTGGAGAGAGAGAGAGAGAGAGAGAGAGAGAGAGAGAGAGAGAGAGAGAGAGAGTGTAATCGAATGAGTTCCAAGAAGACACATGACAAGGCAGAAGAGTGGCGGGCGTGTTCACTATAACCCCCACGTGTTCCCTATAACCCCCACGTGTTCACTATAACCCCCACGTGTTCC